>VZUI01024976.1:0-11828 GCA_013401135.1 Cettia cetti | reverse complement strand
CCTGGAGGCTTTTCAATAAATACCTACTTTATTCTCTAGCTCCGTCCAGTCTCTGTTCCAGGTTGACCTTCTAAGGCATCAGTATGTGTAGAGATTTCTGTTGTAGTTCTTTGACCTGCTAAGACCTTCCAGTATCATCATCTCCAGAGCTAAGTCACCCTGTTCCCAAAATCCCCAAATGGTTTGCCACATCTCCATGCTTAATCCCACTGTGTCCTTACAACTTGTAGTCAAATATTTTAAAATTGCAATCACTTGAAACAGGCTTACTATAATACACTTTGCCAACTAAAACACACTTCTGCTTTCCAAGAAATTTCTGTTGGTTTTAGCCTAAACATAAGAACAAAAAAAAAGCACTTTCTTTGCCTTATTTCTCCCCTCGTTTACTAAATTTTAAAAAACAGAGAAAATTTGCAATACATTGGTTTTATCACCTCTATTGATAAAAATGTTATCATTGTTATCACTATTAATCAAATCTTCCAGATTACTTCATTTTGCTATTGACCAAGGAGGCTGATTTTTTACTCCTTATTTATAAACCTCTTATATGAATTGTTGTGAAAAATTCCCCAAATCCTAATATATATTCAACAGCCAACTGCTTTCTCACTACTGAAGTGAAAGTATCTCCAGGGAAGTCAGCTGAATCCTGTTTAACATCCTGAAGACTATAATTTGCATAATTCCCTGTGGTATCTCTTATGGAAGAATGTCACAATTGCTGTAAGCACTTAGAAAACCCATTGTTGCAGATTTATTTTTACTCCGGTGAAATGCTGCAGCATTTACTGCCCATGTGACTTCTGTTGATTTCTATCCTAGGAGTCTGTAGTAACAGGGCTTTCAGCAGGTCCTAAGCTATGTTCATTATTAACACTAAAATGGATCAAATTTCACGGGAAAATAAAAAAGACTGATCTTCACTCCCTAGTTCTACTGAGAAACTACTCCAGAGGACGACTCCTCAGGCAGTTGCCATCCAGTTTTCAGCTGTATTCTCAAGTTTACAAAACCTGTTATTCTTCATTCTTCCCAGCATGTTGTGATGAATGACAATGTATCTCTCTTACAAGGATGCTGAGATGCCCCTCTTGGATGCTGCTTTCTCCCTCCCATCAGGATTATTATCACCTACAGATTTTGTAGCTTTGGGTTCCTTCAGAAACTTGTTTGGTATCTGGCTCACTGAGTAGATGGCAGTGCTGCTGCACTTAGAATAAAGTTGAAGGCATCCAGTTTTCATTCTTTCGGTCACCAGAAAACTTACTCAGTTTCTTTGCAGCTCCAGTGTGCTGTTGTCCTCAAAACCTCTGCCTACTCAGGTGTGAAATGCATTAAATAACCGTTTCTACACAATATGCATTTTCCCTATGATATATTAGCCTGATTAATTTGATGTGCTGAAAGGAAGAGTACATTTAATAAGGTTTCTCTTACGTATACAAAAGAAACAAAGAGCCTTTCTTGGGCTCTTAAGGCCAGATATTTGCTAGACTTTACCTAGTTATAATCTTTCAAGAATATCAGTTTTAAGCTATTTTATTGACTACAGTGAAGGATTTACCACAAAGGATGAAATTTATATTACCTGATTTTGGGCATATAAACCTTAGGTAGTTTTTCCTGTTAGTTACATATGTCACTTATATGAGATAGAAGTATAAAGAAAGAGAACATCCCACATATCATAGATATTTATTTTAGGTTATTTACTTGAAGTATCTCTCCCTCATTCTCCTGCAAAAAGACCTATTCAACCAGCCTAATTAAATTTCTAAATTTTAGATGTGTCTTAGTTAATTCTCTCCTTCAAGGCTTTCAGGCACTGCCACAAATTTTGACTCTTTAATTTTGATAGACATCATTTCACACTTGTATTTGCTGTGGCAAAAACACCATTCACGCAGAAAATAAAAAAATTCCTGTGCAGCCTGAGAGCTGTTTTTGCACAAGGGTTTTGCAGGGAGGAGGAGGAGGCAGATTGCAACACTAAATGAGCTGAAATCAAGAGGGAGAGGTCATAAGTGAGGGAAGAAAGCTGCTCCTCAGAACATACAAATCAGTATCTTACCTCTCATTTCTAGACTGGGAATTGCTGCTTATTTTTTCTTAATAGTTAATGTTTGAAATAAAAATGCATTCTTTAAATTTAATGACACAGAGTGACACTCATTAGTTTTCAGGTGCCAGTGATTTCATTGGATGTAGTTGTGTCATCAAAGTAATAGACTGTATAGTATGAATAACATTCCAGAATTCATTGTGAATTTTCTTAATTCCCTTAGTTCTACGTCATTAATTTTTCCATAGCAAAAATCTGACAGACCATAGCCTGACAATCTGCTTTCCTTCAGCAAAGGAACAGTGGCATATATCAAACAGTTTCTGCAAATGACTAATTGAAAAGTACAGATTATTTAAAGAAAACACATTTTCTTAAACTCATTAAAATCTTAGCAATAGCTTTTGTGACCATTTGCAAAACCCTTTCTGCACATGACCTTAAATGAGTCATTGATCTCTCTAATGATTCAGATATTCAGTTTACAAGAGTGGGATAATAATATGTTCTTTGAAACATGCTTCAGGCCATACAGATGAAAAACATTAGATAAGCAGCATCCACTATCTTCATTGTTATTAAAACCTTGCTGACAGGACACAGCTAACATGACAATTCCTACAAGGTCTCAAGATACAGTTTCATGCCTTTTGCAGACATGATTCCGTACTTGATGCCCTAACCTACTTAACATAAGAAATAAGCAAGATAATGTAATTGTTTTCTGCTTTATATGGCCTGACTTTTAATAACAAGATGTCTCCTGGGGAAAACATCTTGCTATATTTTAATAAAAATTTGGAACAGCTGCATGTACTGCATTCCAAGCTCTCCTCCTTGCATAGTTTATCTCCAAAACCACCTTAGAGCAAACCCCACTTGTTTACTTCAGTGGAAGTTTTTCCACTAGGCATGTAAACTCATCCAACCTATCTCTCCGTAGTGTTTATATTTAAAAATACCTAATCCATCTCTGCCAGCAAATTCAAGGAAAAGAGTAAGTGTAGGCTATCCAAGGCTAAGCAAACAAAAAAGTCATCAAAGTTTTGGAAAAATTCATAAGTTCATTTTCTTCAGATGAACAAGGAGAAAATAAGCAAAGCAGTGAGTGAACCCAGAGTTCCTCATTTAGTGTCCCCTGTTGTCAAAAGGTTACCCTTGGCTCATACTAAAACCTTCACTGTTGCAATAACGTCTTCCCTTAAATCTGAATAGGGAAAAGACTGTCAGAGCTGTGGCTATCCTGGATCCATAGTAAGAAAATATTTTGACTCCAGGAGAGTGGTGAACTCATAGTTGAATGGGGAACTGAATATTTTTGTTTCCTGACGAAACCAAGCCGAAAGCAGCCGTAGATCTGCACTAAATCACATCCAGTACAGTGCTGAAGGCCAAGCTTTAACTGTAGCTTCATCATCTCTATGTTCTATTGGAGGACCTGTGTTTAATCCACTGCACTGCTCTGAAATCTGCAATGCAACCACAAGCCTTATTTCAGCCACCTAGAGCCTTTGACCCCTGTTGATTACACATCTGTTGTAGGTATATGCATACTCAAAGGAAAGGACTAAATTACTTTTTTTTTTTCTCTTTTGTTCTGTTTATCAATACTGTGCTGCTAGAACCTTACTGGTCAAAAGCACTCTGTGTTAATAGTGTCTAGTGTGTCTAATAAAATGCTGTTTTGGATTAATGATGCTAATATAAAAAAAATAAACTGTATGGATATTTATTAAAAAGGCGTTCTTTAATTGCTACCAAATAGGCTGCAAACTTTTAACAGATGAATTTAAATTGGTTCAGCTTCTGTGCTTAGATGTCAACATGTTAGATTGGAGTGCACCTGCTTTTAGAGCCAGTCAGCCTGACTGCTGCTTCCCTGAAAGGAGAAAAGTGATGTAGGATCCCAGAGTACTGCTGAAATATTAGTCAAAGGCTGACAAGTATCTGAACAGTTTGCTGAGGCATGTAGAGCCTGGCTTCCTGGCTTCCTCCCAGAGGAGTAGCTGTGGCCTCACCCCTTGCACTGTATCTGTGTTAGTACAAATCTGGCAATACTAAAGAGAATTAAAAGACTTTAGGCTTCTGTGTGCAACTAACTGTTGTCCAGTCAATAAAAAGGCCTCAAAAATAGTTATCTTATGCACACCCTCCCACGGTAGACAGAGTAAACAAGAAATTGGATGGAAGTTACTACCGATCATTGAATCTTACTGGCAATATCACCTTTTAACCATGTTCAGACTTCCGGATATATTTGAAATATGCAGTACTCTTGGCTATGACGCAGCAGTGTTTGCTTAGAGTTATGACAAAAATTAGTGGGTAAATTAAATGCATTGCTCCAGTCCTTTCTTTCAGGATGCTTCTGGAGTGTGGCTTTTTCCATTTTCCAGAGTATTTTTTTGCTTATGCTATCAAATGAGAGGCCACGGGCAGTAGAAGGAGTAACTCCATGAACTAGTTACATCATAATTGTAGATTCAGGAGATTCATGACTGAATGCTTTCAATCATGGGCACATGGTCTTGTTTCAATATATGGTAATACAAACTTTTGTTTAGGTTCAACCCCACAACATACACACACAACTACCGAAGGTATGTGAGTGAACAGACTGTTCTGATCCCATTCACAGAGCCTAAGAAAGGTTAGAAACCAAAGACAATGTCCAAAAAAGATGTGATTAGAAGGTCACTTAAGATATGACTTCTAACGTGTGGCAAAAAATGCCCCAGCTGGCAAGGAGCCTGGTCACACTCACCTCTGTTAATGTAATAACCTGGGAGCTCAGGCCTGAAAAGACAATGTGTCTGATGACACTCAAGCCGTGCTACCACAAGCATCCATGCAAAACAGTAAATTCATAAAGGTAGCATCCCTCATCTTCAAAATAGGAGTTAAATAACATTCCTTCAGGATCTCAGTTCTTTCATGTCATACTACTTTTCTAATGTTTTTGGGCTCAACATGAGCCTTTTAGATTCAGTAGGGAAATTAAGTCTGATGGTTAATAATACCTTTTCTTTATCATCTTTTTGTCTGAAAGCCTTCACTGGAAACAGATGGTTAGGAGGGCTTTTCTCATTGCATTCTTTCCTTGGAGCTGTCTGTGGGATTCAGTGCCACTAACTTCTGCATATTTAAGTGTGCAAGGACATGGATCCAGCTCCTCAGTTGTAGGCACCGTGTCTGATTATCCCATGCATCAGAGCCCCAGATTTCATCTAAACAAGCAGCTAAGACTTCTGCCTCTATTTTGATTGGAAGACTTTTAAAACATCATTGTTCTGACTGTTTCAATTTCCAGAGCAATTTATTCCTGCACATTTTATACTAGGGTACGGTAACGCCAGCATTGTTCTTTAGCTTAAAATAACTCTCTGAAAGTCTTCTTGCCCCCATAAAACAAACACAGCTCCACTCAACTTTTGTTTCCTTAGTCTAAATTCTGTTATTACCCTGGCAGTTGCTAAGTCTGTTCCAGTCTGTGTTCATTGTTTGGGCACACAGATGAACAGACTCATCTTGATCTCTTGCACAACAGCATTAATGCTTCCTAGATTATTTTGATGCTTTATTTCTCAATACATCTAAGAAACTAATTATTTTTGGGTGTTTACATCAGACTGGTTCAAAACCACCCTCTTTGAAAACTCAAAACCTTAGAGGTGAGGGCTTTTTGTGTTCGGTTGGGGTTTTTTCCCCTTGTTTGTTTGTTTACTCTTTTAATAGATGAACAACTTTCTACCAATTTCAGCATCTGACTGATTTTTTTTGATGTTTCTTTATAATGGCATCATTTGGGTATTAAGTAAAAGAGTTTAAAATATAAATGTAGTGTTCCTGAGTTTTTAAGGCAGCATCTTCCTTGACTATCTCTTGCTATCTAATATTTAGGCATCTAAGGTAACTCTCTAGACTCTTTTTATCATCAATGGAGAGAGACAAGCACCTCTAGCGTGTGATGTAGCTCATCCTAAAATAGACATCTAAAACAAGAGGGAGGCATTGCTCTTTGGAGATTGCCTGCCTCTCCCTGTAGATGACAAAGGGAGCCTAGACAACTGTCTCAGATATTTTCCTTAAATTGTATGTGTCTAAAGTAGGAAGACATGCAATGATGAATCTTACCCTCAGTAATTCAGTACAGTGAAAAATTGTTTCAAAAGAAATTTAGATTTGCTGGCATCTATATTGTACTGAAAGGCAATAACATTTGTATTTCTAACTCGTTGGGAAACACTGGACATATCTGTCTATTAACTGCAGCAGATTAAATACATACAGTACATTTTTAGTGATTTAAACAGGCCCCTCTTAAAAAAACCCCAAAATAAACCTGTCAAATGTTTTTGTGCTTGCTGAATTACAGTGACATCCCTGGAGAGCCACAGATATACCAGACAGCTATGCATTCTGACCTAGATCCTACAAATATAATTATTTATCTGAAAAGGACTGTTCAAACAAGGGAAGTTGCTGGTGGATGCAAGTGCTCTCAGAATGTGGGCAATAATTCCTTGCAAATTTACAAATCTATTATGCAATACTGCAATAATACCCTTTCTACTGAGTACATGATATGCTGGATTAGACCCAAATATTTTAGCAGAGGTCCTTCTATTTTTTAATCTCCATTTTATTATTTTAACTATTTTGTCTTGCATTCATATTATCACTTCCAAACATAGTAAGATTAAATCAAAGGGTTTACCTAAAAGGTGTTAGAGCTTGATATTGTTACCTATAGACAGCTTTCAGTAAGGAGATTTCCTGTTAAAAAGTGCCCTGCTACATTTGTTTTAGTAGGTAATGAATAAATGTACTTAATATTTTGCTCCTTGAATGTGAAGAGTCATTAAAAAATTACCCCCCTTTTTTTTGTTCTGAGACACAATTTCCATTCACCCACCTGAACATGAATAAAACATGAAGCACAATGAACAATTCAGTTGTTTAATATGAAATCACCTCTTGTCTTTCACTCAGTCCTTCCACAAATAAGTGTTAAAATAAAATTGAGAGATCTACTTCCACCTTTCTATCACAGGAAATCTTGCTGAGACTAATCTGTTTTTTAGAAGGTTTACTTTTAAATAGGATTTCCTCTCTCTGCATGTACATACAGAGTCAGGAAGCTCCAGTCTGAGTCAATGTTAAATGCATTTGGTTTTCAACTT
This sequence comes from Cettia cetti, assembly GCA_013401135.1. Taxonomy (NCBI): domain Eukaryota; kingdom Metazoa; phylum Chordata; class Aves; order Passeriformes; family Sylviidae; genus Cettia; species Cettia cetti. The sequence goes on along the minus strand of VZUI01024976.1, from coordinate 4,577 downwards.
GAGTCAGATTGCAAATGATGAAACCAATGATTCATAATTTCCATCCTGACCTTGTTTGCTCTATATTCACACTGTGGCAGGTGAACTCTTGTGTTCAAGACCATCAAGTTATTTAAGGGGAAACTGATGCCATCCATTTGCTTGCTGTGTGAATGACATATTTGCATGCATGAGAATAAGTTATAGGAAGGTGATGCCACTCAGACATTTCAGGGTTCACTCCTTTTTGTATGTCCTGCATAATCTGCCTATTCTAGTAATGCTGAATATGTTGTCATTTATGCTTGTTACAGGCTTATTATATTTCAGTCATTCACTACTAATATCTAATTAAATGAGATGATTTTTTTTAAGGGTTATCTGTCTGAGAATGGATTCACCATGGGGTATGCTATACCTAAGGAACAGGAGATCTAGCTTTAAACATGGGTATGTAGAGCTACATTATAGTCTGTTTTGTTAGCATATAAAGTTTCTGAATGGCCTTTACCTTTCCATTACCTTATCCCCTTGTGTCCAACAGAAAATATGAAGAATAATTAGGAACCAAGAGTTTCATTATATTATGGGTCAAATCCTCTGAAGTAATGTTTGCTTGGGACTATCATCTGTCCCTAAGAACTTATCAGAACAGATTTCTTCATTCATTTTTATCAGTCCAATTTTGTACTATGTGAGGTGGTGTAAGAAAACCAGACAAAGATACTTGCAAATCAACCATTTTGAGAGGAGAACACAGTCTGAAGCCTTTATTGAATGTTTCATGGAAGTTTTCTTGAAACCTAAGACTTATGAACTAAGTGCATTCTATGCCTCAGTGAGTGGTTTTGATCACTTACCAAACCTTAACAAATCAACCAACAGGCACCTTTCAAGTCCCAACATTTCTAAGGTCCTTTGTTTTAAGTGGAAAGTTTGTGGAGGAAACTGGGACTGCACTACTGTCAAACATTCCTCTTTACCTGTATAATTTTCCAGGCAGGAGATAAAGCAAATGGGAAAGGGGTGCATGGTTCTGCCACTTTCTGATGAAAACAGTCAATATTTGTGAGTGTGTATATGTGTATATATATATATATATATATATATATATGCCTGAGGGACTATGATACAAGACCTGCGGGCCTCAACTTGCTCAAAGCAAAAAAGGCTAGAAATTAATGTTCTCCTTTTCTTTTGTGAGACCACTATCCAAAATTATGCCTTTTCTTCAAAAGAAAATATTGATCTGGGCAGCATAATCTAGATTTTCACACTGGTTGTCTTGGGGCACCCCTATAGAAGCATTTAAGGCCCATGATTAATGGAGGCACAGAAATGCACTTTAGTCCCATGAATCATTCTTCAGAGGTACTGAATTTTCACACTCTGCCTGTATATACATCTATATATAGGATAACTAGCTTCCCCATTCCTATCTTAGGCTGACTGACTCACTATGGTGAGGGCAGGTGCTGGCTTTTTAGACAATGACCTATAAAAGTAGGTGATTTAGCTGTAGCCATCACTGTGTGTGATTCATTTTACTTAACATCAATCAACTGCCTCAGCCTAAACCTTGTCTTTCTCTCTGGTCAATGGACAGAAATAGATATTTATTGAAGGTCATTTCCCCCAGTAATTTACAGATATGTACATTAGGATTAGTTACATTACCATCTGGTGTTGCTTCTTGCTTCTCAACTTAAAATTTAAGTATCTTACCCTTAGACATCTGAGGGATGGATTCACCTTTAATATTTCAAGCCTCAGCGAGACTGATCTCACTGGCCACTGAGGCACGTTTACTAAAGTCAGCCTCAGTGCTATAAATGGCTAGAGGGTCACAGTAATTCATTATAGGAAATGTTGAGAAAGATGTGAAAAGCAAACCACAATAAGAAAAACAGAAATGTCTGAAAGAATTCCTGTGCAAGGACTATTAATGTAACACTATTGGTTAGAAAGACTCCAGGCATCTGCTATTTGTTGAGTGACTTGTGCAAGAGTGTGTCCCCAGAGTCTGGCCATGCTTTACAGCTCCCAGCACAAACACAGCACTTGCCATCAGGTGTACTCCCCCACTCAAAGTGTGAGAAGAAAATGTGACTCACCAGAGCTTGGTAACACTTATTTATCAGGGGGTTTTCACTTCTGGCTGTCACACACTGTAAGCATAATATAACAAGAAAAGAAATTCAGTAATACAGATATCAATGTAAATGATTAAGAAATTTCCCTTTACCTTCTAAGTCCAACATGACCTCCACACCTCCTTTTCAAGGAAACCCTAGATCTTGGTCAAGTGAAGAGCAAAGGATTTCCCATTACTAGGGCTTTTGATTTTAGCAAGGCCATAATAATTCAGGTACAGCAGAAGAATTACAAGTGCTGTGTTTTCAGTGGCTAGAAGTGGGACTTGATTGTACATTACACCTCTGAAGAATGAACTGTAAATCTAGGCAGCTGCATTATAAAATTTGCAATGTGTACTTTGCACAGCCGAACGATTACCTGCTGTTGTGGAGAGAGGTCTCAATGCACAGAATTCCTGCAAAGACAAGAGATTACATTCCTCATTATTTTGCTGAGAAAATGAAGTCTAATACTGCAACATTAATAGTAGTACTGATTATAAAGCTATTAAGGACTAAAGATAATGATGCATTTTGAAAAACCAGCAAGCTAAAAGTCCAAAGCCCAGGAAACAGAATAACAATAAGTTTATTTTTAGGAAGTATGATCCCCTTTAGTAATCGCAATAATGTCATAGAAGTCCATCTTTTAAAGTTTTTATTATTTTCTATAAGCTTCATTTACTGAATTTAATTTTCTGTTTTCAGTTCAGTCACATTTAATTAGTCACCTAAAATACACCCATAATATAATAATGAATATCCCAATTACATCTTCCCATGAGAGAGTTTTTTTCTGGCTTAGATCCCTCATCTACAGGATCTTTTTAAATTCTTGAGGCATACCTGAGCAATATCTCACCTGCTTTCAGATAAACAACAGCAGGAGGAGTATATCTGGGTCTTGAGTTGCTGTGTAACCATTTTCTTGCTGAAGGTATTATAATACCAGGAATATATTTTTTCAGCTGTTATAAGAAAATAAGCAGCTGGAAATTAGTTCCTTTGCTGACTGCAAGAGAACTATTGGGAACTTGTTTATTTACTACTAAAATGCATGTGTTTTGCAGGGCATCTGGTCATATATTATTTTGTCAAGAGTGGGTATCCTGGAAGCAAGGCAGTCTGGATAGCTGAAGACTGTAAATTAGAAATGTGGATTAATGATTAAGTATTTCCAGATCTTATACAAAATGTTGTTGAATTTTTTAACATAAAATTACCATTTTTTGGAGAAGTTTTTGAAGCACAACAAAATACCAAAATCAGATATTTTGAAAGAAGAGTTTACTTTGATCTAACTCTAGAGTATTAGATATACTTTAAAAATAAACTGAGTTCTGGCTTTCTATCCAAGTGATGAACCCACAATGTTCACAAAGCTGTCCTAACAATATTAATGAAATAAACAGATATAAATAGTCAATACAACCCAAAATATCTTGTTACCTTATTGATGTAAAATAAAGTTGCTTTTTACAAACAAAGTCTTCAAACTTTTAGTGCTCTGTAAATGGAATTGACCCCATTTTTCATAACTAAATAAACACAGGAATACGATTGCTTTATGTGAGCTCTTATTAACAAAATTCTAAACATACTTAGAATGCACATCCTGGCCACACACATTGTGCACCGAATGCTTGATGCAATTACCTGCTGAGAATTTTGGGGTGGAAGGGGGCTTCCAATTGCTCTCACTGCCACTGAGGAGCGTGGAAAAAAGAAAAGATAAATGTTATCTTTCCTTTTTAAATTTTTAAAAATTTTTTTTGTGTAGTAAAAGGCAGTATTTGGGGGAAAAAAAAGAAAGTGAAAGTAGGGGTTTATTTTATATCTTGAAGTAATTGTAAATTTTTAGCTGAGACCATAGTTTAACAGTAAGGGAACTTTAAATCCTGAAAAAACAAGACAACCTAGCTTAAAAAAAAAAAAATCATTTTGAGGTATGGTGGAGAACCAGAGTTATTTCTTGCACTAGACTTGTTCAGATCAAAGAGTCCTCATGCTGAACCAACAGAGCTACCAAGCACTTGGTTCCCTGACAGCCAGACACATGGTTGATGAACAGCAAGGAAGGTGAGATCTTAGGAAATGAGGCAGATTTTGGAACCTTCTAATTTCCGTTGGCCTTTTGTTGATGAACAGAGAAAGACTTCCAAGTTCTTTTGGAAAATTCCTGATCAGGTTTAGCTACTGACCTTCCTTCCTCACTTCTGCAGAGAGTCGTCATGCAGTCATGGGAACAACAATAAAGAAATAGAAATAGAAAATCTGTTTTCTTGAATAAGGAAGAAGAAATATGATGACAGCTGCTTTGCAAACCAAGCAGCTTCAGAATGCTCCTTACTCTTTATAGGGACTATGAATCCATGGGAGAAACAGGAAAAGAGAGGAAAGAAGAAGGGAAGGGAAGGGAAGGGAAGGGAAGGGAAGGGAAGGGAAGGGAAGGGAAGGGAAGGC
>VZUI01024974.1:0-55860 GCA_013401135.1 Cettia cetti | reverse complement strand
CGGGGCGGGCCCGGCCCGGCCGCGCAGCAGCGAGCGGAGGTGCCGCGGCGCTCCGCTGCCCGGCCGGGCCCCTCGGCACCGGGGGGAGCGGTGCCCGCGGACGGGGTACGCTCGGAACCGGCCGCGGGGCAGCGCCGGAGGGAGGGTCGTGTCGGCGACTTAGTGGCGGAACCGGTGCTCGGCGGGCAGGCGCTCCCCGGCCAACGCGGCCGCCCGGCTCTCGGAGATGCCCGGTTGTGCCGCTGCGGGTGCCGGCTGCGGGTGCCGGCCGCGGGCACCGTACGGCTGGGGCAGCGGGCGCAGGGCTCCCGCGGGCGGGCAGCGCTGCCGGCACCCCCGCCCCGCCGCCTTCCCGTGTGCCTTCCAGCTTGTGGGGACAGGCGGGCTTTTTCTCCCTCCTCCCCCTCACTCCTTCTGCTTCCTCCATATGTGGTCCCAAATTACTCCTTGTTTGACTCAGCAGTCGTGCTTATCTCACTCCCGGTTTTCTGGTTATTTAGTTAAGCATCTTTTTTAGTGGCAGTGCCCAGGCAATGCACTCCAGGCAACCATCTCCAGCTGCACCTCAGCTGGCCTTCTCAGTCCTTTCGCAGGCTCCTCCGATTCAGTGCAACTTCATCCTGTGCCTTCGGCAGGTAGATTTCAGGCACGCTGTGGGTGAGGTACTTGAGAACAAACAGAGGGAAACCAATTGCAGACTGCTCTAACCCAACTGGTGAAATGGTAAGAGAGACCCCAGTACTTCAGGCAGACTGGCACTCCCCAAAACAGAAGGCTGACTGATGGTTTTGTAGGGTTCATTACCTTAAAACAAAGTCACCCTTTGTGACAAACTAATGAAACTTCAGCAAATTAATTTACGCTTCATGTGAATTCCTGCATCTAATCCAGGTTGCTTGGCAGCTCTTTATTGACAACTTGATCTTTTTATTTTCCTTGTATAGCTGTATTTGATGTGTACATGGCCTGTATATGTATGCAGATAAATAGATATCAGTATCTGATGCATTGCTTTGGAATGTAGAAAGTTGCAGTGAAAGTGAGACCTATCTTGGACTTGATAGGTTAGTGGTATGATTAAAAGCTGGGTCTCTTCCATATAGGTCTTTGGTGTTTTGAACGTTTTCTGTAGTCACTGATTTCTGTCTATAATGTTTTGGAATTCTGATCACAACGTATGTCACTTAAGGCACAAAAGTAACCTTCAGTCTAAAGGAGTTTGTTGGATAGAATGTATTTTTTTTTTTTTTTACCTCTGTGAAGTAGTGTACTGAATGTGCTGAATAGAATTTAACTTGTTTGAGGGTTTTTTTTGATTGATGTAGAATTCCTGTCTGTTATTTGTCCTTTTTTCAGTAATGTGTAATATTCAGAATGGAACATGAATCTTCTAATTCATATCACTATCATGGTACGCTGTAGTAAGTTGTTAGTAGTTAGAGTTCTGTAGATGGATGTTACTAGTTTAGTTTTACGGAGACGTTTTACATTCCTTTGTTGCTTGGAGCAATTTTGTATTGCTTTGCTCCAAAATTTTGTAGCTTGTTTTGGGATTATGGAAAATAAAGTAATCTACTTGGCTTTGCACTATTGTTGTGCACAGAACTTAGTTTAAAATCTTAAATTATTGTTGGACTTTTCTTTTAAGCTTCATTAGACATGCCAAATTAAAAAGTTTCAGGTGTAATAGAAGAGAGGTTGCAATTATGTGAGTCACTGAATATGTTCAGTTTGACTGTGCTTACCTAATGCTAGTAAGGTTGAATTTTCATTTGAAATCAGATCGTTGATGTATCAGGGCTTGTGGTCCTACAAATGACTTCAGTGCATTTGCTTATTTCCAGCTTAGAGGTTCAGGATTGCAGTTACAGTACTGTAGAATAAAGCATTACTGATGCTAAGCATTTTCTAAGGGCTACAGCAACACAGTTTGCTTTGTAAGAACAACATTGTGACTGTAAACAGGAGACTCATTGATTTGGTTTGGCATGAAAAGTCAGCTGCTTGCTGTTTGGACAGTCTGAATGACTGAAAAGTGTATATAATAATTTTTCTGTAGAAGTTAGTGTCTGTAGAACTTGGGTATGTCTTACAGAAAGTATTAATTATAGCTAGAGGTAATGATTTTTCACACTGCCTAGTTCTTCTCTTGCTATTTGAAGTGGGGTTTTGAGAGTAAGAAAAATTAAGAGGCTGGTCGCTTATGTAAATTATGGTTTTCAAAACACTGAGTGAATCTACAAAACTACACAATTTTTCTGTCATCCGTGTCTTAGGCTGCAGCTAGGGAAAGCCTGGATAATTACAGTCATTGTTGTGAGAGGAGAACTAGGACGTGTGTGAAACAGTAACTGAGGTCCTGGTAGAAGCGTGGAGAGGAGCTCCTACCTCACAGGCAGTGGAGGCATTAAGAGAATAGGGTGATGATTGCTGCATTCTGCCATTGATCTGTATGGGCACTAGGTGAAAAGTTCCCAAAACTCTTAATTCTGCCCTCGCTTCTGAGCTTATTGGAAATATTCTAGAATATTTCTCCACTAAATAAAATAATATTCACAAAACCAGAAAACAACTTCATGTTTTCTTTAGTGGAGATTATTGTTAGCCTCTCTCAATGTCACTAGTATTAGTCACCAGCTTACTACTTCCACGGTGTAGTGGTTTCACGTTCGCCAGTTTCCCAAACTTAGTGTGGTGGTTTGAGTGTCTCCCAGAATTATCCACTCTTTTCCCTGCTGTGAGATAGGATCAGGGGAGAAGCAAAGCAGGCTCAAACTTAAAAGGTATAAAGATAGGTTTATTAACAAACAATAAAAGAAGAGAATGAGAATCAATAAAACCTTCAAAACACTTCTCCTCCCCCCACAACTGTTGACTTTCCCATTGACAACATACAGAGACAAAACCTGTGATTTTCAGTCAGTTTCCACTGACCACTTTAAAATAGTCTTTCATCAGTTCTTAGGGAGAGGAGTCTCTCTTAGAACCCCCATGGAGCCATCACCACAAGAAAACAGTAATCTGGTGGCTCCCCTGGCTCCCATGCCATGAATCTGCAGCCGCCAGGGAATTCTGCAAACTGTGAAACCCCTCCCATTAGCAGCTTTTTCTACAACTGCATATGGGCCATGTCAGCTTTTTTTTAGGGTACAGTTTAAGGATGACTATTCTAGTATAAAATGAAGGTTCTCTTCATCTATCTCCAAAATCATCTTCATCTCAAGAAACAGAGGTCTTCTTTTCCCTGGGGGCAGAGGGCGTCTCTTTACCTGTCTTCCTCTGTTCAAAATTCTCCATTGGATCACAGCTAAATCAGTCCACAGCTATGACTAGAGCTTTCCATCCCCTGAAAAAACATTCTATAAGTTAGAGATATTTTAGTAGATTCTCCGTGGCCTCACAAGAGAAGTCCAGCCCAAACTAGGCAACTTCTCAATCTTCCTCCAACCTAGACTTTAACTCTCTCTTCACTGACTTCAGTATCATGCTGAGTCTCTTTGCATCTCAAGCATTGTCTGTTCTCACTCAGAGAAGGGTTAATGCTTTGTAAGGCCCATCTGTCAAGGAAAGTCCTGTGGGGGGCTGTAGATGGTCCTGTGACCTCTGCTGGGTGGCGGCTGCTCTGGCTGCGCGGCTGTTGGATTTCAAAGCCATGCCGATGCGTGCGAGGTCGGAGCGGCCCAGGGAAAGGTGGTCAGGGATTTCAGTGGCCAGGACAGGCTGATGGACGCTTCTCCCACCCCTTGCTGGCATCAGGGATGGGCCTGGCCCAACTCGAGCCCAGAGCTGCTATCAAGGGCCCAGCAGATACCTGGGCTGGCTTACCTTTCTCAAATCCCAGAAGAAACAGAGCTTTTCCCGGGATTCTTCTAATTTTTAACCTGTGTAGCCCTGAGTTGTATCCCTATATTTAATTGGTTAATCCGGTTGTCAATTTCAAAGCCAGTTACTAATTGGTTTTTGCTATCTGTGCTAAACCGGTGCATACGGGAATTCTACCTATTCCTCTACACGCTTGGTAATAGGGAAACCAAAATTTCCTAGAGTAAAGAGGAAGTTTCAAGTGCAAATCTTCTCCTCCTCCCCAAGATGAAGGTGAACAAAAGAAATGACAGCACTGGAGATTAGACAGAAATATTAACTTTATTTTTTCCCTCTTTCTTTCTAGATGTACCAAACTTTGCCATCAGAAGCCCTTGGATCTGAAAGATGATAACACTGAAATTCACTGTCCTATTACAGTAAATCCATGGCACATGAAGAAAGCTTTTAAAGTTATGAATGAATTAAGAAGGTATTACTTCACTGTATACACCTGCCTGGAGTCCATAGTTCATTTTTACTTTCATTTGCATTTGCTAAGTTAATAATAATAGTTTGTTCATTAAGAAAATCCAATTTCAGAAATATAGTTGAGGAGAAGGATTAAATTTACAATGAAGTGATAGCTGAATGATAGCCATGTGATGATAGCAGTAATGTATGCAGTATGCTTTTGCACCTCATAAGTTAGTCAAAACAGGTTTTATGAGACTTGAAAAATATTACAGGTTATACTTAAGGAGTTACAGCTACTGGTCCTCTCTTGTACATAGCTGATCCTGGATAGATGAAAAGTGACTCTGATTGAGCCTTAGGTTTTTTGTGTGCCTGTTGTTGGGGTAGGCTGTGAACCAGAGAAATGTTAAAATTTTCTAGTCTGGATACATAGGTCACAGTATAAACCAACTGACAGTACATTTTCTTAGTTATTGTTTGCTTACCCCCTGGTAGAAGTTGATGAACTCCCAAATCAAATGTTGAAAGTAACTTTTCTCAGTAAAGTTTTGTAGGCTTTTGAGGGATAATACCATCAGTTTCAGTGAAACTGGGAGGCTGGTGCTGATGGTGTTCTTAGCATCCATATTGATTTATATTTTACATTTGAGTAGGTGAAGTGATGTTGAAAACTGTGACAGCTGGTAATTAGAGCTCACAACTGAGCTCTGGAAATCAGGACTCACAGCTATCACTGATAGTAATTTAGTGCTATAACTTACAGCAACAGTGGAGAAATTAAATAAATAAAAATACTTCTCTAGCAGAGGCAATACTGGAGGCTGTGAAAATCCTGTAGTTCTTTGTTATTTCTCATATAAAATTAAAAATTGGAGAGGCTTCACTGAAAAGAAACACAGCAACTGATACCCTTTTAAAGTATACCTCTGCCTTTGACCTTTGCTGTTCCATATAGGTAAATATTTAAAACTGCGTGCTGGATAGACTGACACTTGTTGCTTCACCTAAGTTATGCCCTTGGCTTTTTCAAGTGTCCCAGTAACCGGATTCAGTGTCTCAAGGGGCATAATAGAGCCTGGCTAGAGCCAGCAGCAATGACTTCTTGAGGATGAGCAAGAGTCTACATGGAGAAAGTTTTCCAGAATTAATCTTAACAATTGTTTTGGAAGTCAGAAACCTTACCTGCATTTTGCTGTATCACAAGTAAAAGATTCAGCATCTTCCAGCAGAGTGCATTTTTGAAGCTCATGGATTATTTTCAGAATATACTTTAGTTTCCATGGTTACCTAAATTCAAATTGCTGTAGAAGCAATTTGAGCAATTTTGCCTTGCATGTATAAATACTTAAAGTTTGAACAGGAGCTGCGCCATATAACCTTAACTAGTTCTCATTTAATAAGGTAGTTGATGTAACAATATTTACAATTTAAGATGAGTACAGATTTTGAGATTATAAGTGGTAATTAAATAAAAGTATTAACATTTCTGGTTACATTCATTTGTTTGAAATAATAAACAGAAAATCTTAAAAATGTTTCGGACTTCATTGCTCTAAACAAAGCTCTAATATTAATCCAGTAAAGAATATTTTTGATTTAGAGATAACTTTAAAAATGTACTGAATCTCGGTGCTTTTCATTAGTGTAGCACAAACAGATATTTGACAGAGGTATACTCTCCAGGAAGTGAATAACTAGTGAAAAAATCATTTGCTTAAGGATCTAAATACATTTGGTTTTTAATGCTTAAGTCTGTGTGTTTATGTTAAATTTTTGGCTGCTATCAAGTTGTCTGGCTGTAATAGCTTGTTAATGAGATTTTATGTGCCTTCAAATTTTGACAAATTTTTGCAATTTTGCAATTTTTTTGTCCTTTGTATTTTTTGTCATTTCATTTCTCACCATTGTCAGAGATCAGCGTCAATCCTCGCACACCATCACCTCTACACTAAGTAGAACACTCATTAGGATAGCTAATTAGTTCTTGACATATGACAAAATTACACTCTGATGCCTATCTTTTCAATTTATTATAATTTGCTTTTATCACAGTGTAATTTGATGTTACCTATATGTATTAAAATTCTCATTCTTACAAACAAGACTTTACCAAAACCTTTTGAAGATGGGAGCAATGAACTTTCTCTGTATGAAGCAATGAAGAATAGCCTGCAAGCTGGTAAACAGTTGCTCAGTTATTCTTAAATGCATGCTTTCTTATCCCCTTTTTTCTCATTTTCTATACCATGATGGTATATCCTCCACAATTCTGTTGATTCAGTCACACTATATAAGTAAATTGGTACAATACCCCTCTAGAACACAACCTTTTCTAAAATAACTTGATGTGTCCTCATGAAATGAAGATGCTGAGTTGCTGTGGAAGCCACAAGATGCTTGCAGCAGAGTACATGATTAAGTTTTTAAGCTCATTTCTTCAGTAGTTTCTTTAGCTAGTCAGCTCTGCAGTAATACAGAGCATATTCATTCACCTGATGCAGTTCCAGACTAAAGGTGTTACTATGTCTATGTATGTGCAATGTAATTAGTTAACCCTAATCTTGCATTGATGTAATTCTGTTGCTTCTGGCTTTATTGTTGTCTTTAGTATTTCTGTGCAACTAAGTATAAAACTTTTTGTTCCTGTTGTCAGGATAAGTGCAGGTGTCTGATAAAGCTGGGTATTGATGCCCTTTTACGTGTAGCTTTCTGTTTCCATTTTTTAAAATAATAAATGTAATGGTTGTTTCAAGGTTCTCTGAATTGTGTGTTTCATCTGGTACAGTCATTACCTTACATTGTACATATGATTTGATAATAATATGCAATACTGCAAACTAAACTTATGAGATTTACATAGTTGCTGTAGGTATTGAGAGCTGAAAGCAGAAAGATAATGTTCTGCCAGGACTGCAATATGGCCCCAAAGGTTAGTTGTGGCCACCAAAATTTTTGGTGTGTGACCTCCACAACGCCACCTTACTTGAGTCTGGGCTCATAAAAATTGGATGATTGCATAACTGAGAGATCACAGTTTTCTTTTGGACTGAGGTGAATATCTGAGCAGTTTGGCTGAGAGCTCTAGTTCTGTCCAAGCAAAATGCAGCTGTTCACCTGTCTTTGCTACAACTCAGTGTGGTAGTTGCAAACTATCTAAAATCTTTAATGTGTATTCAGGAATGGTAAAAATGTATATTTTTGAAAGTACTGAGAATAGAAATCACTGGATTGGTGTACAGCTCTACTCCCATCCCTAAGGAATAGGTTCTGTTAAGTCATACTTTTCCCTCTTCCCTCTGTTGCTGTGGCTCTTGAGTTTTGTGGATTCCATACTACCTCCACAGGGACAGCATGAACAGGAAAAAAAAGGTGACTGTAACTATGGCAATTTAGATGCTGTGAAACTGCAGCCTTTTGGTGTTGTGGTGTGGTTTGTTTTATGGGGTTTTTTTTGTTTGTTTGTTTGTTTGTTTTTTCCCCCCTCCTCTTTCAGTCTAGAAAATTGGATTATGAAGAATACATATGTTACAGGTTGAAATGGAAGAGAGACAGCCAATAGCTGTAAACTGTGTTAGAAACATCTGTGTTAGGAATGGTTATAAATGAGATGTTACGTTATTGCAACTGAACAGGGAGGAAATATGTTACAGTCACAAAGAACAAGAATGCAAATGGATGTAATGAAGATACAAAGTCAGTCAAGATATGAAGTTAACCATAATAAATTCAAAACTGCTCAGACTGGAAAAAATTATTGCTGTTGTGTGCATGGGCTGAATACAAAAAATGCTTGGAAAACAGTAAATATAGAGAAGATTGAGTAGTGGATTTGAACAATAAAGTGGGCATGAATTTCAGTGTAATGTGACACAGGCATCTCAGTTGAAGATTGGATTCTTTGTTGTCTGTAAAGCCTTGTTTCTTACGTAATTTTTTTTAGTGCTTATGTATATTAAATTCTGTTTTTTCTATCACAGTTGTTCAAAGGGGCCAAGACTTCCAGAGAGAATGTTTAAAAATTGGGTTGATACGAATTATGGTATCAACCCAATAATTTCAATGCAGAAAACTTCTGTGCAATGAATCACAATTCAGTTGTTAGATTTTTAGATAGTTTTGTGTACCCAAGCACTATCTGTAATCTGATTGAGTAACAGCCATGTGGTTGTGTAACACATTTAAAAACAATGCTTCATCAACATTGTCTGCCTCTTTTGATGGCATGGGAAAAGAAATTGTGTGTGATATCATATATACTTTCCTGTTGTAGTTCACTTATGTGAAATTGCCTTCTCTGATATTTCTAAATAGTCAAAACTTGCTGTGTGATGTGACGATAGTAGCTGAAGACATGGAAATTGCAGCGCATAGAGTTGTGTTAGCCGCCTGCAGCCCCTACTTCCATGCCATGTTTACAGGTACCAAACGTTTCAATACTTACTATATTGTAATCCAGTCTAACTGTATAAAGAATAAAATTTCATTACTTTTGCTTTTTAGGATCTAATTTGATTTTTAGATGAGCCAATAGGAACATTTGGGATTCTTAATGTTTCTTTTTTTGCAGTCTTAAGGACATACTGTCAACTTAGCCTTTGTTAGCATGATGAATGCTTTAAAAAAATCTCCTTAATTAAAAAACAAATTAGATGTTCAGTAAGCCAGCAACAGTCAAGTTGTTATTCCCTTTAAGCCCCTAGTAATCTCACTTGTCCAAAAGAAGGTTAAAATAACTTTCATGTGAATTTTGGAGTAAATTGTGTCCTTTAACAACAACTGCTGCTACATTCTTCAGTCCATGACTGCTCTAGGCTGTTAGTAGATATGAAAGCTTTCTGTGGCTTTGGCAGTCTATAGCTGGAGTGTATGTTTCAGTATTTTTAAGGTAATTCTCCATGACATATGTATTCTGCATCATTGCCACTACTTTTCTCTACAGGCTTGGTTCTACTTCTGCTCACTCCATGCTGGCCAAGTTACTGCTTTACTGCTAGAGCAGGAATGCTGAGAGCTTTTAAGACTAAGATAGGTTCAGGTTCATAGAAGCCTCCAGCTGAAATTCCTGTGCTGTGGGTTTAATTCCATCATGGTTATAAATCACACTGAAATAATGTGAAATTCAGTGCCAAAGTAAGAATGCTACTAAATGCATGTTAAAATTAACTTCTGAGGTTTTGTCAGTTCTTCCTAAAATCTTGTGCCAGCTTTGTAGTTAATGTCAACTGTCTGAAATTAAAAGACTTCTCTGTAATCCATTGCTTCTGACCACCAGCTCAGATGGCGATAGAAATGTGACTCTTGGCCTGCCCATATGTGAACAGATTGGTGTTTTAATAATTTTAATTGTATGCAACAAAATGGATGAAGTTTGAAATACTGTTGTGTTTTGGGCAAGCAGCTGATCATTCTTGATTTTATAGGCAAATATTTTGACATGATCAAAGCCAGAAGTGGAGTAACTTCTACCAGAATGCTTTAAAGTTGCTTGTGAAATTAAATATCTCTTCCTCAAGCAGTTCTTTAAGTTTGCATTTGTGGTTGAGACAAACATTCTGGGTGACCGATAAATTCTTTCTTAATTTTTACTGCTGTCTATAAAATTAGAATAGAAAAAGCTGCTTCTATGGTTTCTTTTTATCACCTTAGCAGCAGAGAAATGCAAGCCTCTTATGTTAGTTCTGTATTAAAGATTAACTGTTGTTGACTATCACATTGAAAATACTCTTTACTCAGAGTATAGCTTTCTATTATGTTCTCTGTGATTAAGACATTTATTCTTGCCCTGACTGCCCTTTCTGTGAAGAAGTTTTTTACCTGTTCAGTGACCAGGGCAGCAGTATCTGTAGCTGCTGTCCAGATAGAATTACTGAAAGCTTCTCTTCCTTTGCGTCAGTCCCTTTTAAATTTTTTCACTTGGTTTATGTTTTTAAATGTAGGTGTTCTTTAGCCCCAGTGGTGCAGGAGGTGGGAACGCTTACTTGAGTAATGAGTGTGAAGCGTTTAATATATCTGTGGCGAGGTTTGTGTAGTTGGGTGATCCAAATAGGTGGGAGATTAAGTAGAATTCAGCTGTGGCTTTAAGAGTTAGCAGATTTTATGCTAGGCTTATAAGTTGCTTACAGCACAGCCCAGCTGTGGTATTGGTGCGTTTCAGCCATTTGCCACACAAAATATCCTGGATTTCATTGTGATTGTTCTCTCCATGAAACCTGGAATCCACACTTCTTAGGTGGGCTTTTATTCTCATCCAGTCATCTGCAAGTTCAAATAAGCAAATTTGGTCCTTTAACCAGCCACAACCAAGTGGAGAAGTATCTTCTTCCATCCAGAATGAAACACAGACAGAAAAGACAGTAAAAAAATTCCACTCTTAGGCTTTAGGATTACTTCTTGATTAGAGGTTAGGAGCTTATATTTAGACATGTTTGCAGGTTGATTCCATCACTCTGAGTCACTAAATATTACTGCAGTGCAGACTGGGAAGTGGCATTAGCTGGGTTCAAACTCTCTGCCTGGTTTTTGGTTGGTTTTTTTTTTTCCTTTTTGTTATTTGTGCTTGTAATGGTAGCCTTAATAATTATCAGGAAAGAAAAAGTTACTATCTTTTAAAGCTACAAAGTATAGTAAGTTAGTAACAATTACCCCATGAGGAGAGGGGGGGAAGAAAGTCCCTGCTATTTAATTTATGTTAATAGGAATATTTCTTTCTTCTTATACAGTGGAATTATTTAGAAATATGATTTAAATCTACTTAAATGTTTAGAGGAATTGATTATAAAACATCAGAGAAGGGACTCTTCAGTGGCTGTAGAGCCTCACTTCAGACAAAGGTGACCTGAGTATAATTTTCTTTTCCGCAAAGGCAGTTATCCTTAGGGATTTACCTGCTCTCTTCGCTTCCATTCTCCATTTGTAAAATTCTTGGGTAAAAAATAAAAAGAAGGAAAAAGCCTTTTTTGAATTACTTTGTGAGCAACTTTAAGCTTTTTAGGTACTCCCTTAAGTATCTTCAACTCAACTGGTGCGCTGCCGCTGCTGCTGCTTGGGAGGTTGGATGAGCTCAGTGCTTTCTTTCTGTTCACAATATGCTTTCCTGTCATTAAGAACTGTGGAGATGTGGTGGTGCTGCTTCCCAGTCATAAACTGAGTTCTTCAGCAGGTTGAATTCTAGACTGAGGCTGCCTGCTGAGTGCATCCCTGGTTTCCTCTATAAGATCTATCAGATAGGGGTTGATCTAGAATTGTGGTAAGCTTGAATGTCTGGTTCATATGAAAGTTGGAAGCAAGTATTTTTGGGGTTATTTTTGTTAGGTGTTTTTTGTTGTTGTTGTTTGGCTGTGGGGTGTTTTGTTTTGGGATTTTTTTTCTTGTTTAGGGTTTTTTGTTTTTATATTCTGGGCTTGACTTTTAAACAGAAAAGGTGCCTATCCATGACTCTAAAAGCCTTGACACAAAATCTGAAAACAAATCTAATGTGCTTGCAGAATATCAAAATCTGCTCTCCCACACACACAATTTTCCCAGAGGACCACCTCCACAGCAGCTTGCATAATAAATAAGTTGCAGCTTACATGCTCTGAAGATCAATAGGTTTAATCTGTGTCACACTAGAAGTAGGAACTTGGAATACAGGGCCCTGCAGGGAATGTGCTGGAGTCGTCCTTCAAAGGTGTGGGAGAATGTTTCAGCAGTGCAGGTAAAAGGAGAAGGTTCTATGGGGGCTGGATTTTGCTGGTTTTTATGTGGGTAGATGGTCTTTTGAACTTCTTGCCACTTAAAGGGTTGATTTGCAATGCCATTTTTTACCCTTCAGCTCAAAAAAAGGTGTGGTACCATGAATAATGGTAACACACTTCTCAGTGATGATCCCTTTGCGGAAAGCATTGTTTGACACTAACCCTAGAGACCAGAGAGTAAAAAAAAATGAAAATGTGTATGACTTCATAAGAAAATATCAGCAATGGTTAGCATGTTCTTGTTCACTTCTCTGTCTTTCTGCTTATCTCTAGATGCCTATATCTAAGGGAAAGAAATTATATCCAACATAGAAGAATAAGAAACTAATGTATTCAGAGATTGGGATATACTCTTCCAAAGTCAAATTTTATGTGTCTTCCAACACAATTTTTGTAGCTCATGGTTTGTTTCTCAGTGAAAGTCAGTGCAAGAGGGTTTAAAGGTCTGAGATGACCCCATCTGGAAGTCATGAAGAAGGTTATAGTTATTACTTCAAAATATATATTTGGATAATTATTTCAGCCATAAAAAAAAGATATTGCACTCTGAGAAACATCATGTTTTGGAAGGTGGAAATTATTTTGCAGGCCTTTCTATGAAGATTGGTTGTGGCATATGGCCAACATGTCAGCCTCCGCAAAATGAGATCCAACAAGTTTTCCCTTGCTTACCATTTTGTCTTAGCTTGAGTTTGAGCTGTTAAATTGGATCTGTAAAAGAGGTGAAATCGCTAGGGGAATTATAAGTAGGCAAGCAAAGAAATATGTATGTTAATTCTTCTGTGGGGATATAACTTTTCTTTCTTAAATAAATTTACTTCAGACTGTGTTTGGTATGCTCCTTCAATTAAGAAGTTAATAAAGCCAGAGTATTTTAATATCTTGCTTTCCCAGCAGAATCTTTTTGTATGCATTTGAAATGTCTTATTTAGGTCTGATAACAGTATTTTCCTGATACTGTACACTGGAAAAAATAGGTCACCTGCACTAAAAGTGTTAACCAGGTAGCATTTGCATGATTTTAACAACAAAATCTTCCTTCCTCACTGGAGGAAGGAAGGAAAGAAAGAAATTAAATTATTAGTATTGAAGTTTTTTCTACTATCACAACTGTTCACGCACAAAATTTCTGCTGCTATTAAACTTCTACATTTGTGCTGTATTTCTACCTTATTTACTTGACTAATAAACTGTGTTTGTAGGTGAGATGAGTGAAAGCCGGGCAAAAAAAGTTCGAATAAAGGAAGTTGATGGCTGGACTCTAAGGATGCTTATTGATTATATTTACACTGCTGAAATTCAAGTTACAGAAGAAAATGTGCAGGTAAGAGTGAGAATATTATCTGCACCAAATGAGATGCAATGTGCAGAGTCATTTGTTTTGTCTTTGTGGTTCAACTCTGACATGGGAAATCTCATCTGTAAACCGCAATTTTTTCAGACCTTATGCTTAGAAAGCAAGTAGTCATGCTGTTTAAATTCTGGGTCAAATTCAAAGGCAGTTCAAGTAAATGAAGAGTTAGTTGACTTTAATGGGTTTTGCAACCAACCCTTATATAATGCAATAAAATAGATGGTCTACTCTGCATAAAATTAGTGTTTTCAGGCACCTCTGTACCACCCCTTCTCTAATATTTAAGTGAAATTTACATAATCAACATAGATTTATTCCTAAATGTGAAACCATGTTGTCCAGTTAAGCTGTCCTGTTTATTTTTCTGTTAGCCTGCACAATAAAGTACTTTTTCCTGCTCAATCTCTTTAACTTGCTAGTAACCAACTGTGCAGAAATTTTTAGCTACTGCTTTTTTTTTTTTTAATTAAATCAACCAATATCCATCATGAAGGCTTTGTTCATCCCACACAGAGCTAATAATTTTTCCAACTGGTTGTACCTTAAGATGAACCTTCAATTGGAATAAAACAAACACAAGCTTAGAAAACACAGCCTTCTGCATTTAATGTTTTTTAGATAAAAGACTTAAGATGGACAGAGTTGATTTTCCTTTCAGTATCTTTTGAGATTTGTTGTAGAGGTTTGGTAAGTTTAAAACTAGTTGCATAAGGGGTGATACATTTAATTCTCATGTTTTTCTTCATGCTCCTATGCTCTTCTTTCTACTCTTTCCCAATGTCAAATAACTGGTTATTTACACCCTGCTAAAGCAGTTATTTTGCTGCTTTAGCAGGGTGTAAAACCATTTTGCTGTATTTGGCATTGAAAACTTCTGTTGCAATTATGCATTCTGAAATTAATTGCTTTCTCTGGACATTAGGCTGAAATTGATAGTATTTTATTGGCTGCTGAACCCAATGGGGACACTGCTTGTTTTAGTCATGCTTGATTGAATGCTTCCCAAAATAAGAATGCTACTGTTTTGAAACAAAATATCCTGCTACTAAGACTTCCATATCTTAGGTCATATCATAAGTCATTTAATTCTGCAAGACTAATTTCTTGTCTTTCTTAATGTCTTGTTTCTTAAGAATCTTCCTTTTTAAGGAATTGTTCCGGTCTGATGATGAATGTGCATAGTGAAAAAAATGACTGAAATTCATTTACCAATCTGGTGGTTGCCCAAATCTCTGTATCACTGTGGAAGACCTTGAGCAAATCCAGAGCTGTCAGAGATTCTCTAACAGACCTCTTGCTGCTTGATCATTCTGGCTTCTCATCCTTAAAGCAGAATATTGTGTCTTGCTGACAGAGCTTAATGGCCCTAATCTTGTACATTCGATCCATAACATTGGAGTGGACTTAACAGACAGTCCTACTGTATTTTGGCTTTAGATGCTGCCTAGGAGGAGGCATTATCACCCATCCTTGGCAATGCTGACTCCTCCATGTTAATTGGGAGGAAAAGCATTACATTTCCCCCTCATATAGGGAGTTGTTGAAGGCCAGAAATCCACTGGTTTAACACTCACAGCTCTGATAGGGCTTTAATTTTCATGGCTCGAGGTTATCTGGCTGAGGATAGGTATCAGATGATGCTGGGGATGTTAGTATAAATAATATGGCTTGGTGAGTGATATTACAAGTTTGTGGTTACTTGAGTACTGAGAAGAAAGTCAGGCTTCTAGATTGGGTTTTGATTTTTTTCCAATATAGTTGCACTTTAATGCTGATGGTGATTACATTTGTAATATGACTGTATTCAATGTAAACTTATTCCTACTTTGTCACTTTCATCCTTTTTGCATTATTATTACTAGATATGTAGAGTTTATTTGCAATACAGCAGAAATAAACATTATGGATAAAAATAAATATGCTGATGCAAATTCTTTTCCTTAAGCCTGAAAGCGAAGATGGGAAAACTGTTACTGTGACTTTCTGGAAACCTAGAAACCTAGTGCAGATTGTCAGTCCTTAGATAAAAATGTGTTCTCTCCATAATGTGTTGCGTGCTATTGAGATTAATTCTAGCTCTTAATTTTTTGTCTATATGATCTAGAAGACATTGTGAAATTTTGGTATTGGTTAGGAATTTATATTGTAGGAATAAAGATGTGTGAAAACCTAAGATGCCATTTTATATTTGGATTAATGTGTTGAACTGGAGCGTCAGCTTCCAGGTAGCTGCTTATGGTTCTTCTGATACCCTTGTGGGATTTCAGGTGTATAATTCAATCTCTTCAGGTTGTACATAGTAAGAATCGGTATTGAATTAATTTCTAATATGCGATGCAATGTTTGAAGAAGATGTGCAAGCTTCATGTTTAAGTAATGTAGAATTGCTAAGTAGTTCTTGGTATTAAAATAGCTGCATTGTATATTTATAAAAACTAATTATAAAGGAATACATAATTGTAGCCCAGCTCATTGGTTCTTCTCAAGGGGCAAGTTAATTCTGAGCTTCTTTCCTTAGAATCTTGCTTGATCTAGATGTGGACAGGAGAGTGTTTCCTGACTGTGTTTTTGCAGCTTCTCAGTGAGATTTGTCCATTTTTTTCTCCCCACTGTCCTGTTCTCATTTATGTATGTTTTAATTCAGGTGTGGAGGTAGAAAAATCAGGTCTAAGTCAGTGGTTGAGGAGAAAATCACATTCATTTAGCCCATAAACTATCAACACAGGAGGCCCTCATCACTGGATGTTATCACTACGTTAGTTAAATACAAAAGAACATTTGTTCTTTTCTTCAGTTCTTGGTTCAATAGGTTCCCCCCAGCCTGCAACAAAAAGACAGCTGGTATCTGAATGTGTACATTTTTTTGTGTTTGTCCTTCATTTAGAATAAATTATTTTATAATTCATCTCTAGTGGCACTCTCTTTGCATAATGCCGTACCAGTGTTTCTGCTGTATTTACATATTAAGTAATATTTTTCTGCATTCTTAACTCTTTGCTTTTCCCCCCCTTTTTTTTTTAAGGAATGAAATTAAATGTCAGACTTAGTGCAATACCTCATCCTTCATATTATAAGAGGGGAATATCCAGGTTAATGTTTTCAGAAGGCAAATCAATTTTCTTGCATATCAAATTTTCTTGATATCCATATAGGTATTAGCTACATGCAGTGCACAATGTGGGAGAGTTGGTTACTATAAGAAGCTCATGCGTGAGTAACTCTCCCACACTATGCATATGCATTGCAGCCCCTTTTTAGTCAGCTGTACACCTCGGGGCTCTCCTGAGCACAAATTTATTGGAGGAGAAATTCCTGCAGTTGTTGGCGGGCTGTGGATTTGTTTTAGGCTTTAGAGGTCAGCCTGCTGATACATGTTGAGTGGAATGTGATTTGAATAAACACAAGTTAGGTGATTGGGTTCCTTTCTGATTCCCTGCTACAGGTCTCTGTTCCTTTAATTGTGCTGATACGATTTATTTGCTGGACTGTTTTATAAAGCAGATCACTAAAGTAAAAAAAAAATCTGACAGTATAACACTATCTCTACTTCCACCTCACATAGGTTTTTGGGGGATTTTTGAGCCGTGTCAGTTGTTTTCACCCAATTCTTGGGGTTTGTGTATTGAAGTGTAGGAGCATACACCAATGTTGGGAGTAGATGTTTCTCTGCAGCCTGGGGCAAGCATTACATGTAGCTTCACTTCACTGCTACTGCTGTCTTGCTTTTAAACAAGATGAGTGCATGAGAGATAGTAGAAGAGAAAATTACAAAAAAATTCTTTTTTTACAATTGTATAACTCTGTCATGGTATATTTTTTCTTTTAAAGAATCTTGTTAGGTACAATGAACACAAAGTCCAGAATCCTGAATAGGG
Organism: Cettia cetti; assembly: GCA_013401135.1. Taxonomy (NCBI): domain Eukaryota; kingdom Metazoa; phylum Chordata; class Aves; order Passeriformes; family Sylviidae; genus Cettia; species Cettia cetti. Next base: position 38,617 of record VZUI01024974.1, on the reverse strand, counting down.
TCATTTTCAAGAAGTATAATTTTTTCTGCTCATTTTATGAAATTACTCAAGAACAACATTTACATAGTAATAAGCATATTATGAGCAGTAATATGTATGTGTTTTTTCTTTGTAACTATTACTGTTCACACAGATTGCCATAAAAAGTACAACAGAGACGCTTCTATTTGTATGGTGTCATGGGGTGTGGGCATAAGAGTTGACAGCACATTTGATTTAAGGTGCTGTCAAAACAAGGTCCAAAAAAGCAGCTGATTTCCCCAAGAAATCCTCAAAAAAGAAGATCTTAATGTTGTCCCAGCTATTTACTAAGGTAGACATTCTACAGTACCATATTTGGTAGTATGGACTTTGACTATTCATGCTTCACCTCATCACCTCTAGCTGATCAGTGTTGCAGGGTTGTTGGATCCTAAAAAATGCTCAAGGTTGAAAATGAGCCTGTACTTCACACCAAAACCCAGAGGTGTCCCACAGCTTAAGAAAACAGATGTGTGCTTTTTAAGATGGTCAGCTTCTGAATTATGTTTGTGACATCACCCACAAGCATTGGTCATGCCATAAGTTGAGCTGGGGGTATGTTAAAGGAGCACGAAGAAGAAGGAATGTAATGTTACAGGGAAGAGCATAAAAGATAATTGCTCCTGAGCTCCGTGAAGTGAAACAGTGACTGAATGTATCTAGACTTGGCAGAACATATTTAACAATGGAAACTGTGTGATAATCCTTAGGTAGTTCATTCCAGTTGCTTTAATAGTTTTTCTAGTTCAAAAGGTAGGTAGTATTTGACTTAAGTGTACCTGGTCTATATTAGACTAATTAATGGTACTTCCTTGGTACTTCTGTCATCTTGTAAAGCAACTTGTTGCTGTTTTGCTGCAATAATCTCATGTATTGAGTGACTGTTCTTATTCATATACTTTTTTTTTTTTCTTTAGGCTAAACATCATAGACTGTTGTTTGGACACAGTAGTTTTTAAATCTTTTACCATTCTTCTTGCCTCTTTCCATTTTACCTGTATCTACATCATTTACATGCAATGGCCAAATTGATCCATTAAGGCCTTGTTACTGCAGACAAGAGTGAAACTATTACCTTGTGAACAAAAAATACAGTGTTTTATTCTTTATGTCATTAATTTTCTAGTAACAATACATTAATTTCAGTAGTCACTATATGTTTGTGCTGGTAGAGAGAATGAGAACATGAAAGTAGTCATCATACAGTGGGAGAAAGAAGTTGTGGCACCTCTTCCTTTTGGTAAAAGCCATTTTGAGGGATTTGTTGTTTTAAGCATTTATGCTTATTAGCATAATACGTCTAATGCACCAAAACTGCAACCAGTGGAAGTCATTACCTGATTTAATAGTAGTAGAGTGTCTTTCAGTAAGTTTAGTGGGCAAGACATCAGGCTCACACCAGGAATTTTCTGTTTGGAGGAGATGCTAGTTTGCAAGTCTGTTTCCAGAGTAAAACCACATGTTAAAATTGGTTTTAATAAAATAAAAATAATAAAAAAAAAAAAGGTAAAGAAATGAATTATTTTCATTTTGGAGAAATGTCTAGTTATATTTTAAAATGCACCAATAACAGAAAAAATTTCCCTACTGAAAATCTTGTAAAATTGTATCTGGTTTAGGGGTGGAAGGGCAGGAGAGAAGCAAGATATTTACAAGTCATTTTAAAACTGAAAGAAAAATATAGAAGAGAGCATTACACAAAATGGAGTGCAAAATAATGAGCTGTCAAGATTTGTGTATGTTGAGGAGGACAAAACCCCCAAACAAACCAGCAAGGAGTAGATATTAATTTCTATAAAATGTAGTAGAATTATGTATGATCAATAAGATGAAGTCCATGCAAACGTAGGGTCTGCATTTACCATGCATAATCTTCACTAGATACTAATTTAAAGGCAAAAATAAATTCTGTGCAGCATGAAACATTCCTTATTTGCTCTTCTGCTAAGCACTAGAATAAACTCAGATAAAAATATTCAGAATAAATTGTTGTATTGTGCTTAGAATTGGGGTGGTTTTGATGAACCCTGTGCAGTTTTATGTGGGTAGGCTGTGAAATAACCTGTTGAGGGGCTACCACTTTGTTCTGAATCTTGTATTATCAGAATGTCAGATTTGGTAATGGAGTTGGTTTTTTTCCTGACACGTGTGTCTCATGATGGTCTCAGATCCTCTCCTTCAGTACCCTTTCTACTAAGGGTCAGGTACACCAGTTCACAGGAGTTTAATTAAAAAGAGAGTTCAGGATCATAATGGAATATCCATTTTAACAACTTGCCATTGCACATCAACTGAACAACAGCAGCTAGTTGTGTGTGCTTTTAGCTTAAAGAAAATACAGAATGACTTAATATAAGCCAGTTTATAAGAATGATCTCTTTACTTAATATTTGTCACAGTCTTTGAGCACTTACATGATCAAATTAATAGAGTTTATATTCCAGTAATCTTCAGAGCCAAACTATCTTTGTATCTGAGCTGAGAGTCAAAATATTCCTAGGAATATGGTGATACTTGTCAAGCTTTATCCTTGGAAACAAATTGTGTATATGAACAGTTGACTAAATGAAGTGTCTTTATATGAGTTAGCAAGACTCTGATGTGTGAAGAGCATAAAGCATGTGTTTGGGAACTAGTTTCATTTTAGATGTCTAACTTGGAATGTTTTTCAAGAGTTTATGAGGCCTGCCAATAAAGTATGCATTCGAGCACTAGAGAACTTCTCTTTTCCCTTATTGAATCAAAAATATTTCCCTCCCTTTCAAAGGGATATATCCAAAGAGGTATATTTTCCTTATGAATATAGGAAGTTTTCTGTGTTAATTGGGGTAGATGTTTCCTTTTTAGAGTCCAAGGCTGACTTTACAAAGGTTCTTTACAAATGTGTGATTGGGCATTGTAAGAGGAGGGAGTTGAATTCAGTACTTGAACGGAGACATGCATTCTGTGTCCTGGAAGTGTGCCTGCTGCTGTGTAAGTGGCTGGAAGAGATGAAAGAAATATTTATTCAACTGAACTGAATTCTGTGAGGCTTTTACTGAATCTTATAATGCAGTAGGTTATGTTTCAAATAAAAATTACTTATTTTATATATGAAACTTGTTTGAGAGAAGGTAGTGCTGAAATTGCTGCTACGGGAATTGGTGGTTCTCCTTCAGAGAAACTAAGAAAGAGATGTGTGGAAAAAAAATGCCCTAAAAGGGGCAGGAAGGGAATGTCTGATCTTGATGCACTGACAGATGTGCCTCTAGCCACCTCTTCTTTAAAATCCTTTTGATAATAAGGGAAAGTGAAACAGCTTAAATAGAAGTCTATCTTGAGAATAGTGGGTGCTGGTAGGCTGGATCTAGGCAATTACATCCCTACTGGTCATGAGTAGCACCTTGCGTGTCACCAAGAGACCAACAGATACTTACTATGGGTCCAGTATGTCCCCGGTTGTGCACTCCACTGAAATGCAGGGCTCCTAAAGAAGAGTTTGTTCTAAATTAGCAGCAATTGCTGAACGGTTTTCAAATAGATGATGATGTTCTAGACAGTGCAGTTTGGTGATGCAAATGGGTCATGATAGCAGTTTTTCTGGCTAGAAGCAGACACATTCTAGCAGATGCAAGTAACTTAATGAAACTGTTACTGCTGTACCACAGGTTAATCAGGTTGGCATCTCTGAAGTTTTCTGACTGATTGTTGATAAAGGCCTTTTATTTACTTGCATTTACCTCTATTTACTAACCACAGTTTCCTGATGAAATAATCAATTTATTTTTTTATTAATTGAATAGAATTTTGAGGTATGTTTTAAGCCAGTGGGGTTGTCGTTATGGCTGTCCCTGTCCTCCTGTCCTGTCCCCCCATCCCCACTGGTTCTTTGTACAGATTTTCTCTTGGATCTCCACGGTGCCTAGATAGTCACTCCATCTTGGTTTAGCTTCCAAAATCTTTCCTGCAGTACATGATTGCTTACATGTTAGGTGCTGGAACAGAGTATTGGACCATGTGAGTATTCTCTGAGCTGATTTATTGCTAAAGTCTGCATGCTTCTGAAAAAGAATGCAGTTAGGTCAGATAATACCAATCCTATTGAAGATAACAGTGATACTTACATTGTTGTGGTCTCGTTTTTTTTTTTTTCTTTCTAGAGATAATTTTTTGAAGCAAGTGAGTGTAAGTTGCTTCTCTTTCTGTTCCTAAAAAGGTGAAGCAATATTGCACTGATTTCCCTGTCAATAGCTGCAGTAGGTTTTTTCAAAAAATTAAAATAGCTTTGACTTTACCCTTGTTTGTTGATAGCATCTTTAGAGGTGAAATCTGTGAATTTCTATTTCCTGTGATTTAAATTTAACTTGTCAGAAACTCTCAGCAGAGTATCCCGTGCAACACATGTTCTTTTAGACAGACTGGTAGGCCAAATCTTCATTAAAAGATTTTTGTACAGCTGTCTTTTAAGCTGCTCATACAGTTTTATTTTTCTGAGCTGATACTGAATTCTGAGTCCCAAATAATCTTCTATAAAATTTTGGACAGATTTGGCTTCCTGCCTTCAATATGTCATGAATAAGGTGCTAATTATTGAGCCCTGAGCCCAGGTTACAATCCTGCTTGTTTCTGAGATAATTAAAGTGTTTGTCATGGGTTTTGGTTCCCTTATCTTACATATCCTGGCTTTTTCCAGACTTAGATTAATCTTGAAACCACCATATTTCCACCATCATATTACATTTTACCATCACTTTTTGCTTTGCCTCAATGAAAACCTAAAATATTCTGTCCATAAACTCTCTTCTTTCTTTCTTAATAGGTTTCAGGCAACTGCACAAGTTCTTGAAAGCATTTTCTTTTTAAAAAAATGTTTTATGTAATCAAACTATTCGAGTGCCAAAAACTATTGGTGGTTGGTGATCTTATTTCTTATTTCCCTGACACAGATATTATTAAAGCTTTAGGAGGAGATGGAGTTCTTTATTGATCATCTTATAGAGCCTTAAAATTAAACAAGCCTTTGGCCTTTCTGCTTGTCTCCACTGTGGCTGCTGTGGCAAATTCTGAAGTTGTGTTCAGAGTCATTCAGGTTAAAATGTTTTATAAAACTGGCTCATCCTAATGAATTTATGATTAAAATAGGATTAACTGATGTTTTTAAATTCTGATGTGTGTTGAAACTACATGGTAATCCAAACTTTCACTTTTATTCCTTTATGACAGCACAGTTCTAATAATATTAGGGGCTTGCTGACACTGCAGAGAGGTACTTAAATCCAGGCTGACATGAGTTTTGTTACAAACCCTATTCATAGAAACATGTTTTGCTCTTACTGGGCAAGAACTTAATGTTGGCCTAAACAGCCTTATAGTGTGCTCTTTGGTTGTGTGCTGAAAGACTACGACTGTGTTTTGCTATTGCATGTATTTTTTACTTAAGGCTTCAAGCAACCATCTGGTTACCTCCTTTTGACCTATTTTTGTATTTATGACAACAGCTTTGAGGATTTTAGTAATGTGAGGGCACAACTAATATGTGGCATAGCTGGAGGAGAGACAGTGGCACACTCCTTGAATTTATATGCATTGTAAGACATGTCAGGCAACAGTAAATGATCTAATTTTTTCCAATGAAATAATTCCAGTAGGCATTCTTCATTTGCTTATATGTTCCTGCCTGTCAGGAGAATGAGTGTAGGAGGGAAGGGAAAAGAGGAGCACGATCTTTTTACAGGTGTATTTTATTACAAATATAAGTTTCATTATTTTGTGCTTTAAATGAGCAAGCTTCACCTAAGAGCTGCTGAACAAAATATTCAGCAAAGAGCTTTTCTGGAAAATTTAATATTTTGTTCTCTGACAATTTTTAAATGCATTTTAAATGTATTTTTCTCTATTTTTTTCGTAGCATATCTTTTGTGATTTTAGCTGTTATATATGTGCAAAGTAGAACTGCCTGGGTTTTGGGGGCACATCATTATTATGTGCACTGCAGAATAGCTATGGTTGCTATATTGTCGCTCCCCTATGTTTGTTTTTAACTGAAGAATGGTTTTTTGATGCGGCTGAAGATGTATTCCAAAGCCTCATGCTTATTTGATAGATGTTTGATGCTCTCTTAAAGGATTTCTGTTTCTGATCTGGCTTGCTTGGTGGGTATGTGACAGGAGGAAATCACACTGTGTGCTTAGCGTGAGGAAAGCATTAAGGATTGCTGAAACTGGTAGCCTGATAACAACGAGGTGGCTGCAGCTCCGTATCTCCAGGCTCCAGCCTGGTAGTGAGGCTGAGCATGCATTTGCAGTAGGTACATGCACAGTCACATGTGTACAGAACACACTGCCAGCTCCTCAGATCAGTGCAGGCAGAAATACTTGCCTGGTGTCTCAATGATCTCTTGAGCTGGGCTGTCTTCCTGAAGAGTCTCTTGGCCATGTCTATTCAAGATCATTTGTATTGTAAAGACAAACTGAATAAATACAATTCATGCTACTTCATTTAGGGATAAAATTCTTTCCCATGTCCCCCCCTGGATTATAGAGGACGTTAAGTTCATGAGGTAAGTAGCAAAAGGAATTTGCAGAGAAAGCTGTTGCTGTGTCTGTACAGCTGTAGCTGTGGTTAAGGCAGAGGGAAAAATGGTGGCAGGACCACCAGAACCAGGAGAAGCAGATGTTGCACAGATATAGCAAATACTCTCTCCTGTGGTATTCACATTTTTATGTTCCTGCCTTTTTTTTTTCTTTCTCTTCTGCAGATATCTTACTGCAAGGTCTCTCTGTCCTCCAAATGATGGTTTGTTTTTTGTTTTTGTTTTTTTTGGCTTGCTGAATGGGGATGCAAGAACTTTTTTCATAAAGAAAATTGAATAGGCAGAAGAGTATGAGCCTTATAAGAATGAAAGGATGAACCTGGATGGACATTTGAGCTGTTGAACCCTGGCTTATAGGTACCAAAGAGAAATATATAAGGGAGAAGCAGAACTGAGAATGAGCACCAGAGAGAAAAAACTAATCTAAAAGGTATGAGGAATGAATTAAAATTGTCCCAAGGCTGTAAAAGACTGTCTTGGACTATCAAGTGCCAGTGTGTGTAGGAGGCAGAGAGTCATATTTCTTCCAGAGAGAGACTGTTGTCTTGTGGACTGAATCACAGATTTCCCCTGTCTCAAAATCTCTGTACCTTCAGAAGATGTTTGGGTGTTCTGGTTTTTGTGTTTTGGTTTTGATTTGTTTCTTTTTGTGGGAGGGGGAATGTGGGTTGAGGTTTATGAAACCATTTGTTTCTGCTTATTTGGAAGAGACTTGTGGGGAAAGGTGGTGAAGAGGCTTGTAGCTTGGCTATGTCAGCATGGTCTAAGCAAGAGCCAAGGAATGAATCAGAAACTCTTGGAGGAGGTGATGGGGTGAGAGAGAAGTGGGGTTGAGGCAGGAGTGTGTTACAGAAGAGATACTGATCTGTAATCCTGCACTTCAGAAGCATGTGATTGTGATTATTGTGGGAGGTGAATGGGAAGTCACTGAGGGATTTAAACAGGCATGTTTAATTTAAATGATAAAAAGAATAAAACACTTTTACTCAGCACTGTAGCTCTAAATATAACATCTATTTGTTTCCTGCATATTGTTTCTTTAATGAGTGATTTAGGAGAGCACGTGGGCTGTCAGAGCCATGCATGAGAAAGGTGCCAAAAACTAATTCATGTAGAAAGTCCCACTTATGCCAACGGACTGTGCAAGGTGCATCCTCTTACAGATTAAGGGTAGGCTTAGAGAGAGGGTCAAAAGATGAAGTGCAAAAGCAAATGAATAAAAACATCCAGTCACTAGAGTAAATAGGATTTTATATACATTTGTAAAAATAGTCCTTGCATAGCCACAGAAAAGAAACTTCTTAAGTGAGGTGGCTGAGACTTTGTGAAAATGTTATGTTCTCTAGCTGACTATTCCTTGGAATTTCAGCTCTTGTTTTAGTAAATCACCACAATGTCAAAATACTAAATCACCTGTGCATTATAGAGACTGTCAAGGATTTGGTTTTTGTTAGTGGCAGGTGAGATAAAGGAAAGTTCAAACCTCCCATATGTTTCAGAATTCTATTTATGAGTTGTGCATAGCTACTAAAAACCTCCTGTAATTCTTAGTGTGGTCCAGAAATAACCATATCAAAGGCTTTTGAAAGTCAAGTTAGTTATAGTCCCTCCTAAATTGTCACATGATGAGCAATAAATAGATCAAAAATCTCTAGGGAGGAAAGGAACAAATAGGAATAAATAGTTGGGTTTTGCTGTATCAAAGTGATTGTAATGTGTCATAGGCTTCCAAAGGACCTATTTCCTTTAGTTTTGAAAAGTAGGTAGCAAAAGATGTAGGTGATGAACTGGTTTAAGTATTTTTTTGAAGATCAGGCAAAAATAGAAAATCTCACTGCTTTCTAGCTAAGCTAGATGTCAGGCTATCATGATCACAGACCAAAATTAATGTTGGAAAGTGTAAAGTAATGCATAAAAAGAAAAAAATTGAATTACTCCTACGTATTGCTATGTTTTACATTAACAGCTTTTCCTAGTATAGGATAACATACTGTAGTTACCTTAGAAAAACTTCTGCTATTGTAAAATAGTGTCTTTTAAATGAAGCTTAAAAAATGGCACAGCAGTATCTGTACGTCATTGTATAAATCTGCATTATCACCTGGAACACTGTTGGATGGTCTAAAATATGACAGAAATAGCATGCCTTGGAGAAAGGCTTAAAGCCATTAAAGGTATGAAAAGCTATCATTTGAGAGAGGAAGGGAATTCAGGCCTTTTCTAGGTTGACTGGGAGTTGACTAAAATAGGACTCTTATTTTTCTTCCAGTGTCTATTTGTTTTAAAGACTCTACATACATAAAGGGTAAAGGGGTGAGTTACTAATTTATGCTGAAAGATAACAAGCTTTTCTGTAGAATACCTAAAAAAATATATGTGCATTCATGTAGTTATTATGTTTAAGGTGATTGACTAAATGAATAGAACACATTGCTGCAAAATGCATGAGTGCAGCTGCCTGAGATGCCCAAGGTGAGCAGTGCTGGTTGGTTTGGAAATGATTACCTGTGAACCTTGGAAATGATACCTGTGTTGCCATTAGATAAACAGGGTTTCAAAGCATTAGCAAAGCAAAGATTAGATGCAAAGCAGGTATTTTCACCTCTTGAGGTTTACCTCCCTGGTTAGGTGAGACCATATGAGGTCCAGATCTGGGTTGAGTTCACCTGTTCTAATCTTCTCCATCTCCATTTTGCCATTTCCTTCTGTAGAAGGAAACTGAGATTTCTCCTTTTTTCTCATGCAGCTGACTAGGGAGATATGTTGGTTTTCCATCCTGGATTTTACCTATTATTTGAACATTTTTCTGGAAAATGGTGAAGTTCTAGACTAGCTTGGAAAATATTTTTAACTCTTTGTTTTATGGGCCAGCTGCAATTGGGATTTCATTGCGAGATATTACAGCAACAAGCTCTAAGTGTGGCATGGCCTAAAAGAGTTTACAGACTTGAATAGCCACAAGAGAACTTGTGGCTGCTCTATCCCTGAAGGTGTTTAAGGCCAGGTTGCATGGGGCTCTGAGCAACTGGGTCTAATAGAAGGTGTCCCTGGTGATAGTAGAGGGGCTGGAACTAGGTGATTCTAAAGGTCCCTTTCAACCCAGGCCATTCTATGATTTAAAAAAAAAAAAAAAAAAAAAAAAAAAAAAAAAAAAAAAAAAAAAGGAAAGAGTATCAGATATGATGACCATTGGGTAGATCAACAATAATCAGGACTGACATCACAAGTTTTGTGATTCTAAAACCTGATGCCTTCATCTCACCTTGCTAGGATGTGGTTGCCCTTTAGCTAAACATTAATAATTGAGGGCATCTAAAACTGCCTTCTCAGACCAAAAGTTTGTACAACTTTCCTGAGTCTTTGAAATCATCCCACTGCTAGGCAGTGCTAGATGTGCTTCTATGTCAAGTTGGATGAAAGCAGCTACTTCTGTCTCAGCTACGACCTTTCCTTTAGGCATGCATCCTTGCCTCTCTTTCTTTGTATGACCATAAAGCTACCTGTGGCAAAACCTGAAAAGTAGCCCTTGCCAACTTAAAGTGCAGAGGTTGTTTGCTCAAATGAATGCATGTGTGCCTGCCCACCTCCCTGTAAAATTCAAGGTGCTTATTATAAGTAAATGAAGTCGCTTAAAGAGACTTCACGGTTGACCTCTCTTACTTGCAAGTAGGTTCACGATATGTTGCGACGCACAAGATGAAATTTTGGAAGCTGCATAAAGGCTTCCTTGAAAATGTTTCTGTTTTCTTGATATTGGTTGTGCTTTAAATCATGAAATGTATTAAACCTGCATCTGCAAAGAAAAAACAAATGGGAAGCTGTAGATGCTATTTACTTTGTGAATTTTGGCTCTACATACCTGAGTTTTTTAAGCACAACATCTAGATTAAAGCATTTATGAAATTTGCCACTAAGCCTAATGCTCTTTTTCCAAGAAAATCCTCTGTGACATTTCTAGAATATAATTATGGTTTGTTGTAGGAAACTGAATGATAAGTAAAAGATTATCTTAATAAACTACAAAAACATAATTATGGTAAAAGCTTGACGTGATCAAATGTGGTTTGAGTTCACTGAAGGACCATTTACTGCATATTAGATGTTAATCTTGACATAATTTTTGTATTGAAGATAAGGATCATGCACAGAAATCATTTCTACTTCATGCTGTTTCTGTTGTCCTTAGTTTTTGGGTTTGTATTACTTTAGAACTTGGTAGTATAGATGCATCTTCTTTGCCAGAGAATGAAATAATAGAGCAAGCAAAGGCTCACAATCTACTGTCCCAGTTTGCTGCTGTTCGTTTCCTGCCCAGGTTTAGGATTTTGCAAATGGCCTTTCAAGCCCTCTCTTTTAAATTGCCAGAAAATGCTCAGTTATACTAGAAGAACAAACCTTGTTTGTCACAAGTCAGTCTGTAACATACAAAAAACCCCAGCAAACCAACAATTCTTTCCCTCCCCTCTCCCTGCCTCTTCAAAGGTTTTTTGTATACTTTAGGAAACAGCAAATGAGCTTTTTTTTTTTTTTTTTTTTTTTGTCCACCCTTTACGTCTTCAGTTTTAGGCAATCTTTTGAAAATGTTTATCATAGTAATCTTTGGTATACCCAAAGTGATTGTGTGTGTCAGTGGGTCTGAGCTGAGGGTGGTCTGGTGCTGGAGGCTGAGATGCTGCAGTTCTGTCCCATGGCTGAATCTCACTGAAAGCTCAGAACATCAGCTGATGCAGCGATTCCTTATGTGGGTCAGCCTTTACAGGAAGAAAGCAGACCATGTAGTGTGAGTTATGTTAGCCTGCCTACTTAATCTTTTCAGCTTCTTCTAATCTTTTTGCAGGGTAGCTATGTATATGAATTGACTGGGTAGCACTTCTAGTGCCATAATTAAAGAGCAAATTGTCCAGTTCCTGAGTGACACAATATCAGAAGTAGCTTTGTTCAGAGTCGAGTTAGTCTCTTTTAAATTATGCTATCCCTAAGAAAATACGATGGTGTTTTTATGCAGCTGTGTAATCTTCTGAAAACTGAATTAATTAAAGTATGATGCAGAATTCTGAGTTTTCATTTTGGATTACTTACTATACACATACTTAAATTCAGCGGCAAAACTTCAGATCAAGAACCTTGTTCCTATAAAATCTAAATATGTACAATTTTTTTCACTGAAAGTAAAATCTAGAATTCTAACTAAAATTGTTCTAAGTTCATGATGTTTTACCCCAAGTGAGAGAATCTTTCATTTCTATTGCCAGTATCTTTTAAGAGAAGAAATGGATATGAAAGACTAAGCTTCTGACTGTTAACAAAAATAACTATCAGACTAGGAAATTAATCTGTCTCTCTTGTGTGAAAGCTTATGCCAAAATGCACTTTCATTTGATGGTTAAGGCACTGTTCTGGTAGAGAAGATGTAGGAGAACCCTACATGATGAAGCCAAGCAAGACAGCATGATTCTCCCTTGTAGACCAGATGGATACTCCTCAGTGTATTACTTAAATAAGTGACTTTTCTGTAATTTCATGCACCTCATGAATCTTGTTTCTGCACTTCAGCAACCAAACTGCATCCCAAATCCCTTGAAAGACTTCCACACCGACCCCCTTCAAAAAAACCCCAACAGAAAGAAAAGAAAGAAAACAACAGAAAACCCACCTCTGTACCTAATGTTTTTATTAATAATTAGTAGTTTGTTCAGACTAACCTTCTAAGGTGCTGTCTCTTCAAAAGATGGTTTTTGAGCAAATTGGTTACTTCCTATCAATTGCATGTCACTAACTGAAGCAGACTCTTAAGTACAGATTATGATGCAAGTTAAAAAGTGGACATGTAAAACAGTTACTTTTTCCTTATCCTCTATTTTAATCTGTCACATTGAATTTCAAGTTGGAAGCTGCTTAGTATTTTGTGGACCATATCAATAATTTAAAATATTCATGATTATTTATCATTTTCTACTGAAGTGGTGCTCTGCCAATTTGAATCTAGTGCAAGGGGAATGTGAAAGAATAGGACAGCTTTGTGATCTGATTCCTTCCTGTAATACTATGAAACTGCCACCTGCACCTGATTTTTATGGGGCTCATTAAGCTAAACGAAAAATTAATACATCCATGTCTTCATTGTGCAATAGCCTTGAGGATGTTAAGATATCCAGAAGTATACTTCATAGGCTACATGACATCATGTTCTAAACTTGCAGTTCATGCACATCTTTAATTCCAGTGCAGCCTCTTATTTTTGTATTTTAACACTGGAACACTGCACTTAACATGCACATGTTGTTTGTACAGAAATTCAAGCAGGGTTGAATTTTCCAAAATTGAAACTTCCACATTTTATCCCACAGATGCCTTAAAATATTTGTGTCTATTTTAGTGTTTTTGTATGCATACTCCCAAATAGCATAATTTCAATGCCGTGCTGAATGATTTTACTAGAATTTAGACTACACTTCAGTTACAAACTACAGTTTTAATTACAGCACAGATGCATGTAGATGAGAATGAAAAAATAAGATAATTTGGATTATATTTAACCACTATGTTAATTTCCTTCTTCCCCATGCTATGATAATGTGAACAGCAAATGAAGGAGCTTAGTTTGCTGAAATGGTTATTTAAAACTTAGAAATAAATGTTAAACCTTAATCTATTTCCTCAGGATATTTTTATTACAGGCATTAGCATAACTGCTGTTCTCTGAAATTTACTTCATTTTAATGTTGTAGCTGAAAATATGCAATATCCATGATTAGCAAGGATGTAACTTGCTAATGTAACTGTGTGCTTCTATATTGTATTGTAGTGTGTTTGGATTCTCATGCATCTGCATTTCTAGATTAGTATCTTTCCTAATGTTACAGATCTGTTTTCTTTCCATGCAGTAAAGACTGGAATTTTTCTTTTTTAAACAGCACGTTATTCAATTCTCTTGGCATATACTGCTCTGATTTTTATTGGCTTATTTGCTTGAAAAGTACTTCAGTGCTCTGAGAAATTTTGGATTTGTTTATGTTGCAGGATTTTGTTTTCAAAAGCGCCAATATGATCTTTCACTATTTTCCTATTGACATTAGACTGATCTTCATGTGGTTTTGGTGGCTATCAATTTGAATTTGGGTAAATATTCCTGGCAGAAATTTTAAGATGATTACAAGAAATTTGAAAGTAGTAGAGAAGAAAATATTGTCTTAAGCATCTTCATATGGTCTGTCTAGGAGAACCTCATGGTACAAACAGGAGTGCAAAGAGGACAGGTTGGATGGATATAAAATTGCTGGATCAAATTGATTTAAATTAACAGGCAGAAAGCTTTAATCAATTTAAATTTTACTTTTCATTGAGCTTTTTAAAAGCATATTGAAAGGCCTGTTCACTGAATTTTTAATATCTCCCAGGACTGGAGATTCTGCAGCTGATTGGGACAACCTGTTCTGGGGCTTCGCCAGCCTCTCTTAAAAATACCCAACAAAACACAACACAAATCAGAAAATGCAAACTAACTCCTTTTTTTTTCTGGTCAGATTTTATTATGTTCTTACTTTTTCTTGTCCTATGGCTATGCATCTTTAAGAACAGTCTGGCTCACTCTTCTCTACCTTTACATTAGATAGCTGTGGACTGTAATAAGGTCTCTCTTTTTTTCTTTTATGGCTAAACAAATGCAGTTTTCTTAGCTTCTCTTTGTAATATCACATTCTCCAGCCCTCTGATCATCCTGGTGTCTCCTTCCACTGGACTTGTTCCCCCATTCTCAGCAATCAGGACAGTTACTAAAACCTGATGCATTGAAGAAGTGGTACCAGGCAAGGGCCTGTGCCTGCCAGGTCATCTAGCATCCGTCAGTCGGGATGAACAGTCTTGTCTGGTATGGAGGCACTCCAGGGCAGCTGCTGTGACCAGCTTCTTCTGGATAGTCCTTGAGGGGGATTTAATGTTTGCCATGAAATTTACTGTTGTGAAGATACTTGGTACTACATAGTGTTATGTTTTGATTTAGTAGAGACGTACTGCAATATGCTGAAATCACAACACAAGCATGACATAGCAGTTGCAATATACATTTGGATCACTATGCAAAAGCGATTCGCATTACTGATTTGTGTATGCCCACTGTCAGGATGGTGGAATCTCCAGTTCACCAGGAGGGAATATGTAGGCTAAAGCCCTCTCAAGCCTATTGCTCTCTTGAGAGCTCCTCCTGTTGGTTTTTTGGTTTTACACTTTTTGTGGGGCTGAGTCACATCACACATGTACTTCTCACCCTGCTGGCCTGGCCAGCTATGGGCGACCTTGTATGCTAGTAATTATTGTAGAAAAGGCTGTTTGCGTGACCTGATGACTTACTGGTACAGCCATATATCGAAAGGGAAAGTCACCCTCCAACCCCCCTTACCTGGAGGTAAGTTTGACTTTCTTTATGCCACTAGATGCTCATTCTTGTATTTCTTCCCTGTGTTCATCACCCTTGCCCATCTCCTCTGAGAATTCTTTCCTTGTAGAGGTTTGTTCATCAGTCAGGCAGGCTGTATCTCTTTGGGACTGTTGTAAATGTGTTCCTGGTGGGCCTGTGAGCACCTGGAGAGATGCCTGCCTGTACCAGCTGCTCCTCACTTCAAGCTCAACATATGTTTTGCTCATGTGAGTTGAGTGTGTCCAGCTGCAAGAAGATGAACAGAGTCATAATGCTGTCAGGTAAAAAAAAGGAGGGAGAAAAGCTTGCAGGTATCATTAATACCCTTAGTCCCTGACATACTCCTGGCAGGTACCTGAAGAGCCACAAGAGAGGGCAGCAGCCTCATTTACAGATTGATGGTCTGGCTGAGTTGTTGTGAAGGGCTTGAATCTACTCCAGTGAAAACATGGACCCAAGTTCCAAGCCTTAAGTGGATCCCTTCTGACTATGCAGGTGACATTGCAGGTGAATTTTAAAACAAACACCTGCACCAAAAAGGTCACAGTCCTTTTTGTCTCAGTGGGGTTGGAAAGATGTATTTGGCATGATGGGTGCACAGAGCTTTGGGAATAGGCATGTCATTGCAGGTAGAAGAACCAAAAGGAAATAACCAGGAAGAGTCTTCATAAGTTCGTAGGGGTTAAAACATTTGCTCTGGGAAATCTAGCAGTCATTCCAAGATTCATCACCTCAATTTCGACACAAAGAAATAGAATACATAATTTCTTATTTGCTGTCTGTAATAATAATCTATTCAGTTTTCTTTGATTATATAAAAAAAAACCCAGCCATGATGAGAATATATTTTCATAGAACAAGAAATCAGCGATTTTTTTTTTTCACCTCTGCATTCCTTGCAGTACAAAGCAGTATGCGCATTACAGTATATTTGATCTTTAAAGGAAAGTTATGATACCCTCTGCTGGCTATTTTTGGAAATAAATCTGAGCTATAACTGACCAATTTAGAGTCAGCAGCAGTTAAACTTAATCTGTGCTGCTGTTTTAATGTAGTCTCTTTTTTATTTTCTTTTCTTTTCTTTTCTTACGGATTTGTGAGGAGTTTGGGTTGTTTTGGTATTTTTTCCCTCTTTAGTTCTGCCCCTGGCTTCAGCAGAGTAAATCTGACTGTGATGGAACTGTATTTTTGAATGCAGGTTGTTATGCCTTTCAGACCAACAGTTCTATAGGTACAAATGAAAATAGCTAGATGTTATCACAGCTCTTGTTGCCTAGTAACCAAAGCCCAATGTGTAATTCAACGAGATAAATCTGATGCACTTTGCCTTTCTTTTCCTTTTTAGCAGGAGAATATAAAATACGTTTAGACTTGAATGTTTTGTTGTCTGATAACTAAAATGTATTGAAATCTCTAACTTTGCAAGCGCAGTTACAGGGATCTCAGAACTAATGTAAATTTCCCATAATGAAGAGTGATCTGGTTCTTGTAATATTCCTTTACTGTTCATATAAATAAGCTAGGGTAGCTGTGAATACAAATATTAAATTGTTTTCTCCATGCCATTTTCAAATTTCATCTTTCCATTTTGTATTCTGATTTGATGATGATTTTCCATATTTTTCTACTGGATCCATTCATGCGGTCAAGGATTGTTCTCAGAAATTATTTGCTCAACTATACTGACAATATGCCTAAAATGATCTAGGACTGTCCTTGATTTAGTTACTGAATTGTGAGCAGTTATGAAATGTTTGCTTCATTGGGACAAGTTATGTAAATAAATACTTGTAGTAGATTTCTAGCATTGATTTTTGCTATGTAAGTTAATCATTATATCTTATCATAGAATTATTAAATGAATTTTTCTACTCACTGTTAGGAATAATCATACTGTGTTCTGGTAATATAAATTGTATTAGTAACATTATCTTAATATTTACATAAACATATACTAAACCAAAACGATTACACTGTACTCTTTCAACATTGTAATTAATAACCTTTAAGCTTACTAAAGTTTTTTTGAATTGTGTGACACTGACTTTTATGTTTATTATGTGTTTTCCATTTATTTCCATGTTTTTGTTAGACTTATTAAATATTTTCAAGAATTATCTAAGATTTAAACCAATTTTTAAGTATTTTGCTTAGTCGGTGTATCTCAGTGCAATCACATTTGTGTCTTTTCTTCATTTCTCTTTCATTAACAGTTGATATTCAAATCAAACTGTTGTTAAATGTATGATACTTCATTTTTCCTGTCTATATTGCCTGCTAGACAATATTGAATTTTCCTGTCTATTTCCTGGCAGACAATCTTGAATTATCATTCTTCCAAAAAGGTCACAGAGTTCTGGGGAAGCTGAATTCTGTCCTTACTGGAATCTCTTGCATAAAGATGCTTATTTTTATGCTAACAAAAAAATGTTAGTGTCCAATGCTTGCATGCAAATAAGATTTAAATATTCTGTCATGGTCTAGAAAACTTTCTTTTAAAAATATCCAACATTGAAGGCTTGGAAATGAGATGTAATTATGAAATGCTGGGAAATGTAAGAAGGGAACTTATGAATGAATATTGGGAAGAGTTTATATAAAGTGTGAGTTACAGTTTGTGGAATGACTTCCCCAGTGAACACAATGCTAGAGATGTTGCTTGTTATTCTAAGTGGTGTCTGTAGGGAGGTAAAATCATGCTTGTGCTGGGTTTTAATTTCTTCAGTTGCATAATGCTGAAATCTTCGTCTTTGTTTTAGTCTTGGTGTTTTAATGGTTTGTTTTCTTAATATTGATAATACTTTTGTATAACATCAGAATTTAAGCTGTTGCTTCAATTAATCAGCTGTTGCTTCTCCTTTCAGGTACTGCTCCCAGCAGCTGGTCTCTTGCAACTGCAGGATGTGAAGAGGACTTGCTGTGAATTTTTGGAATCCCAGCTTCATCCTATCAACTGCCTGGGGATTCGTGCTTTTGCTGACATGCATGCATGCACGGATCTCTTGAGCAAGGCAAACACATATGCAGGCAAGTTATCATCAGTAGAGCACACAGCCTGATATCTGTCAGTGTGGGTGGGTTCCATGCCACCCAACCCCACCCAGAGAAACCTGAGTTTTATCCAGGGTATTGCAGATCTGTATCTCCTGATGAAAACTACATTTGATTTGAATGTCTTCGAGAGAAATAAATTCAGCTTAAATTCAGCTGGCTGCCCATAGTTATATTTAAGCTGAATGGAGCAACATCTTCACAGACTATTCTGACTCTGCAGAGTCCAAGCCTTTTCTAATCCAGAAAGAAGCTAGTTTCCTGTGTAAAATTTTGCAGTGTCACTTAGGGGAGGAAATCAGGAAAGAAGAATTAAAATTCTGACAACTACTACAAGTCAAAGGATGTAGAAATTACATGGGAGAAGAAATAAGAAAAAGGCATTGGGAGGAGGGGTAGCCCCTGCACTGCAGTAGTGAAGAAACAAGAATGTTGGGTTTTATATTATCAACCTACCTTCTGAAAGTCCTGCTCATCTAGCTGAAGATTTGAAATTTCCTACTATAAAGAGTATACTCTCATCCACTTGAATCTTTTATTTCATCTGTCTCTCCAGCTCTCCTATTTTCATGCTTGGTATTACTAACCTTGTCTTTCCTCCGTAACCAAACCACCTCCCATTTCTGTCAAAATGCTTCCCTTATTGTCATCATGCTCTTGGAGTACTGCTGGCCTGTATGACAAGCTGCCAGCTCAACTCCTATTGTGTATTTGCTGTGGCTGTGGGGTGGATTTTAAAGCAATGCACGCTGTTCTTACTCTTGAGATAAATGTTCTGTGCATAGTCAGGGTGCACAGTCAGGTCCACTCTTTGCTCTGCCTTCCTCCCCCTAGCACTGTCAGGCTTAGAACAAGAGCAATACAAAAAAGAGAATTAAAAAATAAAAGTCCTGGTAAGGCTGTAGAAAAAATACATACAACTGCATTGCTTTTCATAACTTTTCTAAAATGTACAGTGACCAACTAGCATAATTAACAATTAGTAGAGAGTTAAAATTGAAGATTTTTCTGAAATAAAGCACTAAGTCCTCCAAATAATAGTCTTTTTATTGCCTTGAATAAATTTAGACCTCAGAAAGGCAAGGATTTTGATGAATTCTTTCAGTTGTCTTTATTCCTATAAATTCTGTTTTGTGGTATAGATTTTTTTAAACTTACAGGAGATTATGGTATTTCTATCAAGAATGATTGATATATCAATTTAAAAAATTCAGAAGCTTTTCAGATTGTTTTTGAAAGTACTAGCTTTTGTAATGCCTACCTTACTCAAGAAGTTGTGATGTGTGTATGACTAAATGACTTTGTGATATTTCTATTTAGACATCTATGCAAAAGGTTTTAATTAAATCCTTTTGTCTTTGAGTAATACAATATTAAATCAAAAAAGCTATTACATTTTTGACCTTTTGTGCAATAGGAAGCAAGACATACATTTATTAACTAGAATTAATGTTCAGATATTTAATGTTTTAGGGAACACGTTTTGATACAGCTGTTGCTTAATTTTGAGTTTTAAATTATTTTTTCCAGCTTCTGTTCTGATGGGGCCTTAGTTACTTCTAAACTAAACTTCTAAACTACTTCAGTTACTTCTAAACAATCTTTGTTCCGTTTAGTAGTTGAAGCTTATATTTGTATAGATTACTTTCTAGAAATATAAATTCTAAGGCCCTGGCATGACCTTGGGTGCAGTATTGGTTAAATGTGTTTTGAGAGCACAGGAACTGTGTCCACCTGTTAGCTCTCCTTCCCTGGGTCATTTTGTTCAGGCATCCTTTGCTGTGCTCAGAGAGTGTCTGCAAGCAGAACACAGAGAAGTGAAAAGAGGAGGGAAGCTATTTATTGGTCCTATAGGGACATGCAAGATACTGGGCTGAACACCAGAATGGTCAGTACTCCTGATAAAAGGATCCAGGGAGGAAGTGCTGGCCTTCATTTCTCCTTGGAGTTGGCTGATCATCAGTCTTGCTGAATTTCTGTCTGCTGACTCTCTGATTTCCTTTCATAGTTCTGTACCTTTTCAGGTCAATGTTTTTCCTCTTAAATTTTCAGGCTACTTACTGCTTGTATCTCAGCCATCATAGCTTCTTTTTTCCCCTGTTATCTCAAATGGCTCTTTGTACTTTGTCACAGCTTTCTTACACCTGAAAAAAAATTCTCAAAAGGATGGGCCAAAAATACATGTCTGTGCCATTTCAGAGTTAAGCTTTGCATCACAGGCAGCTTAACTCCCAGAGCACACATTTTTGGGATTAAGGCTTCAGAAATTAGAATGAGTACAGAAAAGGATTATTAGACTGAAAAAAAGCAGTGAAAATATTTCCCTGCTAGAGAAAATGAAAAATATTTTGTTTTGGAACTTTTCCTAGTCTTTATTTTGTTACACTTGCTATTTTAGATTTAGAAAAAAGCGGCAACAAGATAGTTCTGCTAATGAAAAATGATAATATAAAAACACATGGATGCCAATGGATCAGAAGTTATTAGAAACTTGAAACTCTAGAACTTCCTTCTAGTACGAATGAAAATGCAACTTCCATAAAAATTGGAGTTTCATATTCCTGTGGTGGGTTGTCCTTTGCAGCAGAGAGCAAGATTTCTAGGAGAGTCATTAATATGTACCTATCATCTGAAAATAGTGGACAATTGATAAAGGTTACTTGGAATGAGCTTGTGTTGCAATTGAACTTGGAGATGCCACCTGTTCTCATGATGTTCCAGAAAGCAATCCTACGGTGTGTCTAGTCACACTTGCAGTCAGAGCTTGTGTACAGCTGAGGCCTCCCATCCTTCTTTTGTGAGGGTTCCTAGGAAGAGTATGTGGTATGAGCACTGCTAGTCTGTCCTCAGTTTTGGTCTGGGATGTGTCTTACGTAGTGTTAAAGGATGTTCACAAAATAACAATTTTTCCTGAGAAAGCAGTGCATTTTATATAGGTGTTGTAATGTTATGTACAACCTGAAGATAAATTGGTAAAGCCTTTTAATGAAAAGGGGTGTGCTATCTTGGACTAGAGAGACTCTTGTTCAGTGCTTATGCCCTGGCATATTTCTTAGTTTTAGCCAAAGAATAATAATGTATTTCACCCACTGCATAGGGCAGTGTGGGCATTGGAAACTTGGGGAGATCTGTGGCAGAGGTGTCCTTTGAGGCTTGGCACAGTGAAACTTTTTGGCTTTTAGCACTGCGATGAGATGTTGAAGATTCTTTTGTTAGGGAATCCTAGCTTGTGTTCTAGCATGATGCAGGGATTGCTGAATTGTATTTGACTGTGGAATAACAATATTCTTGATTCTGGTGCTCTTAGTCTAAAACTTGAGCTCTGGCAAGACTTTGAAGTGTGCCTGTCTTCTGTAGACTGTTCTTGTGTACATCTGTATGCCTGGCATGGAAAGGATGGAGTTGTCAGAATCATTCCTATGATTCTATTCCGAGTAGCAATGTCTGTTGCTATGCTGCTGTTGCCTTGGCTGTTGTGAATTTCATGGTGTTCTAAAAAAGTTATTTAAGCATAAAATTGACAAATAAATCAGATTTTTTTTGAAAAAATGTGATTCTGCAGTTTTAGCTTCTGCTGGTTCTTCAGCTGGCAGAGCTTGTGCCTATTCCTCTGCAACAAACCTGGGGTTCCTCTTTGAACACTGCCTTAAAATAGGCCAATAGAAAAGGCCTTTTGTCCCAAGCAAAAAAAAAATCTCGATGTGACATTTGGAATTAATCCATAAATGTTTAAAGCATAAAATATCCCGTGCAGATTTCAGATGTAGCTTTCCTTCCTATGTAATTGAAAAATATAAAGTTAATGGCAATATCTGTATAGCCATACTTGTGTGCCTTTTGGATAGAAGAGGTATCAAGTGCTTTTTGCTGCATGTGCATGTGTAATACATAGGTCCAGACTCAGAACAACAAATACCAAAAAGTGATACATTTACAGCTCCTATTTCTTTCTATGCTCTTCATGCTGACATTATTTATTGTACCTCCAGACATTTTTGTTACTAGCCCCTTTCATGTTGTTAAAGACTTCCTTTTCGTTTGCCACCCTACTGGCACAGGGCAGACAAGGACAGATCTTTAGCTATTCAGCTAGAAATTTACTCAGTTGCAAAAATGTGAAAATCTGTTTCTCATATACAATTGGAACAGATATTTTAGAAACAACCTGATTTTTTTTTTTTTTCAGAGACAGAGTTTAGTCTTGATAATAAAGAAAGAGCACTCTACTTGCTTAGGAAGTGGCAATTTAGAAGCCAAGCCTCTGAAGTCCTAAGCCAGCTTGTTTCCAGGCTGCCAGACTCTGGAGCCAGCTGGCTTCAATTCTGGGTAAAGAGGCAAGAAATGGGGCAGGATTCCAGTACAAATTTGTCAGAGTTGCATACTGTGTGGAAAATTCCGATTTGGGAAAAAAATTATTATTTTATTCTCTCATGGAAACTTCCATCTGGGTACTTCTCTCTTTGCTTCTCTAAGAGATATTCATAAAAAAAGAAGTATGTTCCCTAATGCAATAAAAAAAAAGATAATTTAAGATTTTACAGGGGACACTTGCATGAAATATTTAATGATTTAGGCATAAGTTTCATCATGTTTGATGTTAATGTCTCCAGAGTATCGAAGCTTTCAGGATGGCAGCAGTAATATGGGGTAACACAAATCCTAACCCAGAAGGCAAAAAAATCCACAGACCTCCAGTACTATTTTTCATCATTACTGGGAAAAAAGGATCGAAGTGTGATTTCTTGAAATTTTAGTACTGAATCATGTTATTTCAAAGATGCTGATATCCTTCTTGCTAAAAGGATGCAAAAAGCATTTCACAAGCATAGTTTTTATATATAATGAAGCCTTCTGTCTTCAACACTTGAACCAGAATTACATAAATTGCCATTGGTGGATTTAATTGACTTTATATTTCCTTTTTCTTTTTCAGATTTTAATTATTTTAAATAATCCATGTAGCTGTAATTGCAATTGGCTTCTGCCCATATGTTATCTATCAATCAGTAACGATGGTCTCCTACACAACAAGCAATCTGATTCTTATGAGACAAGTTATTTCATCTTACCTCTTTTTTGATGACTAAAATTTATGTAGAAATCTCCTCTATTTCTCTTCTATCTGTAATTCATTCACCTGAGGATCTGTAGCTGTTGATTGAGTAGTTTGGCTTAGTGTTTCTCCTTTTTTTCACTCCTTCTCTTGTGCCATGTTTTATGCTTTAAGAGGCTGACATCCAGTAAAACAGTTTTTGTTTGAGCACTGTTGTTTTTTTTGGGTTCTCTTCTATAGTTCTTATGTCCAGCATGAAAACTGGAGACAGCCTCATTCATTGTATTACTTTGAAAATTCTCAACTTTCACCTCTCCTGGTTTAGAGGATGGATCTCTTCCTACTTAGTGCATGACATAACTCTAAATCAACTTTTAAAAAGCAAGGCTTCTGTACTTGAGTCTATAAAATCAACCAGGTATTTCCAATTCATGAAATATATCCTGTTGGCTGTGATCCACTCAAGGAAAGATGAACAGTGCCTCAGAACCTCAGATTGGTTTGAGATTTGGATGCATGTTGCTTCCCCTTTCTGCTTGCTTCCAAACTCAGCTTCTCAGTGCAGTCAGGCATACTGGTTTGTGTCACTGTCATCTGAAAATTGGAGTTTATTGTAAAAATAATCTATACAAATTACCTTTCTCAATTTCTATTTGCAAACAATAAAACTCATCAGATACTTAGCTTGAGAAACTAAATACTTGTCTGAAAAGAAAACAAATACAAGAAGATTTGTACAGTGGAAAAGTAGTGGGGATGTCATAAAAATCAATAGTATTTCTTCTCATCCTTTGTTTCCCATTTCCTAAAGTACTGCAGAGAACACTACCTGTCCATCATAAGGGAATGCTGCAGAGAGGGACTTGTATCGATGATGATTGCATCTAAAACAGCTGTTTTCTTGTACCCTGCAAAGCTGAACTGAAAAATTAGACTTCTTGAGCTTAAGCACTCAGCATTATTCAACATTTTTCTCAAATATGGAGTCTTAGTTAAAGTAGTACCAAGAGTGACTGAAAACGCTATAAAATGTTCTTTGGTTTGAGTATGTTTGCTGGACTCTTTTTATTTATTCTAATTTTGAGATAATTCTTAATTTCTTAGTAACAGTTGTCCCTTCTAACTTCTGTTAAGAATAGCAGAAGAAGGGGAAAAATAATTTAAATGAATGGAACTACTTTTTAGCAAAAGAATGCCATAAAAAGCAATTTTAAGGAAGGGAGGGGACAACTGAATAACTGGGGAGGGGACAACTGAATGACAACTTGGAAACTTTTTTTTTCAGTTTTATTTAAGTTAAGGTTTAAAAAAATTAGGAAAAACTGCATACCTTCTGTACATTGTAGAGATTGCAATATGCAATATTTTTTAATGATCTTGGAGAAGCTCTGAGAGATGCAACAGGACTTGTATGACATTGCTGGTTGATTCTAAAGAATCAACCATTGTTCATGTCTAACTGTAAATTTAATATATACTTGTCAACAACATACAGTTTATATAGACTCTGGAGTCTTTTTTCTGTATTTTTGTGTACAAATTTAACAAAATGAGACTTAGGTAATTCTCAAGGACAAGTACTGAGATGAAGCAAGCATCTGAAAATTGCTTTTAGTATAATGTGTTATAATATTTCGGTTGAAGAATCTTTAAATATAAAAGCTATTTGTGAGACCAAGCTTTAACCTATAGAGAGGTTTTAGGTCAATGCATTGCGTCTAGGTAGGGTGAAACAGCATGCATTTTGAATAATTTTCCTGTTTTCCCCTGCTGCTTTAATGCTTGTTATACATGTGAAGACGTGTTGCACTCTATGTTAGCGTATTTCTTTTCCTCCAAACAGAACAGCATTTTTCTGATGTTGTGCTAAGTGAAGAATACCTCAATCTTGGTGTAGAGCAGGTGTGCAGTCTGATAGCCAGTGACAAACTCACAATTGCCTCAGAGGAGAAGGTAAGACAATCTGTATCCCATTATTCTTTTTATCCTTTTATATGAAAGAGTTAGCTTGCTCCTATTGATCTTGGGCGCTTTTTTGGATGTGTTCTGTGTTTCCTTAGTGAAATTTGGCGGCTATTGTGCTCAAGTTTAAAGGACTGTTCCCAAAAGTGTTGTCAGTCTGATGCTAAAAATTAGTCTCAACTCTTAAAAATCCTAAAACTGTATTAAATCACATTACCCTTTGTTCTTTGGGAAAAAAAAAACCAACACAAAAAAACCAACCAACCAAACAACAACAACAACAAAAAAAAACAACAAAACCAAAACTACATTAAATGGAAATTCCTTCTCATCTTCAAGCAGAACAACCAGAACACATGCTGAGTCACATCCTCAGGAGTTGGGTTTACCAAGGAATAAATAATTCCAAGTTTGAAGAGTAATTACATGCCATTTATTAACTTTAACATCAGCAGTCCCACAAAGGTATTAAAGCTCTGTGTGTATATGTGAGCTGTTTAACCTAACTGAACACATGTGGGTTACACAGGGGATGACATGGTAGCTTGGTATTACCTAACCAGAGTTTGTGTGTTGGTTCACCTTTAGACTAGATTCAATTTTTTAAAGCCATTTTTGAAACACTTCTCTTCAGTGAGCCAGGCTGTCTCTGTACACCTCTAATGGTTTTCAGATTGTGGATGTATTCGTTTTAAGCTTTTTAAATTCAATTATGATCTATTTAAAATATGTTGGTTTTCTTTTTTCCGAGAAGCTTATAGTTGTACTCAAAAAAGGCTAAATTCTGTTTAAAAGCACGTTTGAATACTCATTTGCACAGTTAGGCAGTGTTTCATGTTAAAACCTTTTTGAAACTTTGAATCTAAGAACTATCTGCTTAAACAGCAACTAACAAAGCTGTGTTGTTGTTTCTGTAATCCCCTGAAGGTCTGGATCTATCATTTAAATACAAGTGATGCTGCTTTTGTGGAGTATAATTAAGGTTTTAATGCTTTAGTGAATGATGAGCTACTGTGCAATGGAGGCAAAACCAGGCTTGGGATCCTTGTCCTTCTAAGACTCAGTGATGATAAGTTATTTGAATGGTGATGTGGCAGGTTAGTTCTTCAAGAAAGGAAGTATGAGGACTGTAATATTCCTGTGGCTGTGTTACATGTTTGCCTAGTTTTCAATATGAGTCAAAGCACTGTGCATCTTGTCAGTGGAGCACAGCTATCCTTGAAGCACCAGTAGAAGAGGAGATATAAAAAGACACCAGATAATGAACCTTCATAATTTTGTCATTGTTAAATAATGGGAATATGGAAATAATGGGAGCTGTAACCACTGTTGTCTGTTCTTATGTTAGGAGTTTTAGTATAAGCAAAACTATTTTTGAAGGCACACTGATGTTTTCATGCTTATGAACTTGTAAGTTAAGGAACTTGATTTATTTGTTTTCTGGAAGGTATTTGAAGCAGTGATAGCCTGGGTAAACCATGACAAAGATGTAAGGCAGGAGTTAATGGCACGTCTGATGGAGCATGTTCGGCTGCCTCTGCTTTCCCGGGAGTATTTAGTTCAGGTAAGCAAAAAGGAATACTAGTTATTCTGCATGTGAGTATTTCTATTCATTATTTTAATGTCAGATAATTTTAAATTTGAACAACAGTGTCATTAATATGTTAGTGATAGTAAAAGTAAACAAACAGCCACTACCACATACTCATGTGCACGTACACACCCCAAAGTGAGGGATTGCCACGTAGAGGATGATTTATGTAAGTAATTTATCTGTTTGGCTGACTGCATGTCATACCACACCAGGAATCTGAACAATGTAATTCGCTGAGATCAGGTTAGGTTTCATTTGTAATGCCATTTTTTGATAAAGGATTTGTTCTCATAAGTGAATTTTCAACTTCAGAATTATATCTGTTGTTTAAACTGAATTAATGACAGAGGAAGCATTCTTTTACCTGGTTCAGATAAAATACATTTTTTCAAATTTTATAAGCTCATTTGGATATTTTGGTGTCAGGTCAAATATTTAAGATTGACAATATGAGTTCAGTATTAACTTTGGTTAGTAGGTATTGGTGGGTTGGTAGGTGTTTATTTTAAAAATTCTAGTTTTGTGGTACAAATCTCCAATTTGTCTGGGTTGTTTTGGGTGGGATTTGGTGGTTTTTTGCTGTTGTGTTCTGTTGTGGTTTTTATTGTTGTGGGGTGGCTTACTAGTTTGTTAAATTATTTTTCACTACTCCCACCTTAAAGTAATCTGTACTGTCGGTATTTAAAAAATCAAGAAATGTGCCCAATTGTAAGAAAAGTGATTTACCTTGCCTATCATTGTTTCTTCCACTTGCTAATTAAGAATCAGCATATTTTGATATTTTTTTTAGTGACTGCACATTTCCAACATAAATTTGTGTCCTACTTAAATTATAATCTTATAAATTATAATCTTAAAAATCAGATTAATCTGCATTTGTGTGATAGATCATAAGCTTTATTGCACTTTGGATTGTGATTTCTGTTTTACTTCCTTAACATGCTCAGACCTTGTTAAACTTCTATTAATAAACAGAGAGTTGAAGAGGAAATATTGGTTAAAAACAGCAGTGCTTGTAAAGATTTCCTCATTGAGGCTATGAAGTATCACTTGCTACCAACTGAGCAACGGGCATTGATGAAAAGCACACGGACAAAATTGAGAACACCTGCTAGCCTCCCAAAAGTAAGCCCCTTGTTCTGCCAATGTATTTTACTATTTCAAACTTTATTTTAAAAACTTGCATGAGAGCATGACTGTGTCTTGGAGTATTCCTATCAAAAATTGTACCAGAATTATTTATCATAAAAATATAACAAGTTATTACCTTTACACTCCATCCTACTTATGATATAGATATTTTAACCTCTCACCTACACAGAGAATCACCACTACCTGCCCTCCCAGAAAACATTTTTAATAAGTGCTTTAGATTTTGAGAAATATACAATTATGGAAAAGTAAGCCTGTTTAAAAAAACCCAACAAAAAACCCCAAACCAAAACAGAATGACTGAAGCTTCTGTGTTAGTTCATTGTAGCAAAAAACAAAGGGTAATGTGATTTAATACAGATACTTTCTTCTCTACAATGAAGTAAAGAAGTTTTCGTAGTATTGTTGTGAAAATGGCAATAACGGAATAGGAGATTCACTTCATCGGATTTAGCACATTTTCCGTAGAAGAACAAGGCTGTTATGTGATAGATGGTCACAGTTTCATTACACATCGTAGATGGTAAATTCTCAGACCTGAGATCGCAGTAGGATGTGAAGGTGCAGCAGGGTCTTCCTCTTTCCTGAGAGCTTTGCCAAGATTCTGATTTCTTCCTGCTTTTCTACCCTTGGTATTTCCTCAGGACAAAATAACTACAAATTAAATTTGTTTAAAAAAAAAATACCTAACAATTAATTTTGCCTGGGTCGCAAGACTCAAATTTCTATAAGAGAGCCGTCCTTTAATTATTTCTTGTACAGAAGCTTGCTTTATTTTTTAACATTTTTTTGATCTTTCAGGTGCTCTCATATATGCAGATAACTAACAGTTATTATTATCTCCCTGTTAGTTGATGATGGTAGTTGGGGGACAGGCACCAAAGGCAATTCGCAGTGTTGAATGCTATGATTTTAAAGAAGAACGCTGGCATCAGGTAGCTGAATTGCCTTCCAGAAGATGTAGAGCAGGTAAGGATGCCTAATTTTTTTGTTGTGGTTGGTAATGCTTCAGAATTAGGCATTGTATATTCTCTGGAACAGTACTTGAGATATATATCTAAGAAGAGCTAAACCTTGACTTCACTGATCATTTGAATTACTTACTAATCTGGAATGATACAGCTTTGATCAGTTGTGCTTAATTTGTGATTCAGTTTGCAATCTGTAGGATAAACTGCTTTATTACCTCCCACAGAAACAAGGGATAAATAAATTTAAATATTAATGCATTGTAATAATGACTAATTTTACAATTAATACATTGTAATAATGACTGCTAAAATACCCTAATATTATTAAATTATATAAACAATGTGAAGAAGTGATCATCCACTATTAAATATGAACATGTGATCTTAAAGCAGCTGAGTGATTTAAGCAAGAAGAAATTCTGCAACCATGGTATTCAGGAATGTGCACCATTAGTAGCAAAAAGTGTCAGAAAATCTACAGCTCAATCTGAATGAAGTGTGGTTCTAGGGACCTGTCAAAAGCAAAACAAATGTAGTGAATGCTGTAATTTGTGTCAAGTATCTGCATACTTAGGACAATAGAGAATACAGTTAATTGGCAGAGAGACTGAAACACTCTTCTTTCCTCCCCATTTCCCTGCTCTAGGAATGGTGTACATGGGAGGCATGGTTTATGCTGTTGGTGGTTTCAATGGCTCTTTGAGAGTACGTACAGTAGATTCCTATGATCCAGTGAAGGACCAGTGGACAAGTGTTGCTAACATGCAAGACAGGAGAAGCACACTGGGAGCTGCTGTATTAAATGGCCTTCTTTACGCTGTGGGAGGATTTGATGGGAGTACAGGTATGTTTGCCTTAGACACTTCTGAATAGCTTTGGCTACTCTTAACATAATTGTATCAAATTTTAATGCCTCTTTTTGCTGGTACTAAGCATGAGGGAAGCCTGGCATCTTGTGATGTGGAATGTGCTTACATGCCTCTACCTGAATAGTGGACTGTTTCCTCCTGAGAGTTCAGGCTTAAAGACGAGTGAACTTTTGGCAAGTTTGCTTCCAGTACTTCTTCTATAGTCAGAGTCCTTAACTTGTGGAAGATATGAGAGAAAAATTATCTGGTCTGTTTTGTCCTGTTTACATAGGAAATTTATTTCTGCATTTTCATATAGTGGAAATAAGGTTATAAACAGCTTTTTCTGACCTGTGAGAAGACTTTAGACACTATTCATTCCCTACTTAGATGCATTAAACAATTAATACAGAAGTGATCTTTTTGCTGAATAACTATTATAGAAGCATATGTAGGAGAAAGCATGTGACATAATTAAAAAGAAAGGAAAAAATCCAGGGAAGAATTTTTCAAAGCTCCACAAAGGTTTCCAGTAATTTGCCCATTTTCAGACATAAAGAATGGGCTGACTGTAATTGCCTGTCTAAAGGACAAAAAGTTGTGCTTTTTATTCAGTATTTAACAATCATTGAAACACTATAATTTGAATTTTCAGATCTGAAGAGTTTCCTGAAAGCTAGACAGTATGTTGCACCGTTTATAAAGAACATGTTATATTGTTTTCATAGGCTTGTCATCAGTCGAAGTTTACAACTTAAAGACTAACGAGTGGTTTCATGTAGCTCCAATGAACACAAGAAGAAGTAGTGTTGGTGTAGGTGTTGTTGGAGGTAAGTTGACAAATGGTATGAATAATAATGGAGGGAAACGCAATCATTTACCCTACTAGTTTTTCTCTACTTTTGAAAACATACTTCAGATTTGTTTTTTTGCTCAACCTTGTATTTCAAATGGTATGAACAATATGTAATCATTCTACTTAGATTTGAGCAGTTTTTAGCATAGTAGTTAAAATTTTTTTTCAGAGCTTCAGCTGTGCCTGAGGCCAACTGAGAAAAAGCTCTAGGTTATGTATGTCAGCAAAGTCAGAGGGCCGACGTGATGACCTTATCATTTGGTCTTTAGTGATGTAGCACTGCTGTATTGTCAGCTGTGTTATCTGTGGCTGACCTTGCTGGCTGCATGCTGAGGACAATCCCAAGGGCAGTGCCAGGAAAACTGCTGACTTTTCAGTCAGCTTGGTGGTGAATAGCCTGGATGTCACTTACACAATGAAGTCTGGTGTGGCTCTCGGATCTTAGAACAGTTTTAGGGGTGGGTGTGTGTTTTAACTGCATAGAAACCAGTGCTGTTTTTATTCTGAAAATGCAGACTGTACAACTGATTTTCCTCTAAATTTCTGATATTTCTAGGAAGCCTATTTCCGGTATCGAACATACTTGAAATAGCTTGCTTTTGAACAACGCCCAATTAAAACCCTTACCTTTGTATTTCAGCTAGGCAATCTAAAATCTTTTGACTTGCATTTTTGTTGTTAGATACTGGGTTCCTTTAACATCCTAAAAATGACAAGAGCGGTGGCATGCTAACTTAAACTGTTCACAGTATAGAATCTCAGTAAGTGATTGACTGAGGTGCTGATTAGTAGCTAATCGGAGAGCGATGCCTTCCTTCTTGCTGGTGTGCCAATCCCTGTGTGTGCATTAGCAATTGGCAGGCTCCTTTGGTTCCCCTCCAGGGAAGCTGTACGCTGTTGGTGGCTATGATGGAGCATCCCGGCAGTGCCTTAGTTCAGTAGAATGCTATGATGCCAATTCCAATGAGTGGAGCTATGTCGCAGAAATGAGCACGCGGCGGAGCGGAGCAGGTGAGTGGACAAGGATCAGCTATCCTTGCAGAGATGAAAATTCGTGACTTTAAAATGTATCTAAAAATATGAAAGGTAAGCTAAAGTCTGAATCTAATGGAATGTGCTAGTCCTAGATGGCTGATACACAGCAGGTTATAAAAACAAAACTGTTCCACAGAGTAAGATTCAGTCTGTTAAGAGTAAATATCTCTTTGTTTTTTTCATTCATATTCCTCCTCTTCCCACAACTTCTGATGGTTTTTAACATATAGACTAATACTCATGGATTGTAATACTCAATATCACCTCAATTCTTACGTATTGAAATCTATACAGCAAGGATGAAAAAATGTCTTTTCTACCAAGATCTCTTTGCCAGTTAGGGCTGATAATTCTAACAGTGTTTTCAGGTTGACTTTACATGTGAACTCTGACTAGGTTTCCACCTCTTTGGAGGTCTTGTTCTGCATTCTGATTCACTGCAGGAAATTTTGTCCTTGTTCATTCCTAAGTTTGTATTACTGGTTTCATCCTATTACTTCCACTTATGTACCCTTTATTTCACCTTCAGTAATTCTTCTCATTACCTGGTGTTTACATCCTCTGTACATGTACAGCCTCCTACATGTTATCCTTCCTTATCATTTAGCCAAGGTATATCCATTTAATTCTGTATAATCTTAAAAAGCCCTTCTTTTTTTTTTTTTTATTTGTGGATTTCTTTTTTCCTTCTTGCAATTCTGAGTGTGTATATTTCTCTTTAAAGACATCTTTAAAAGTGCCTGTGGTATTCCACTTTTGTTTAATGAAATGATGCTTCCACAGCTCCAAATTGACTTTAGCATTTTCATTATCTATTAATATTATGGACTTGAATCTCATTTACTGTTCACTGTCCTCTATTTGTCTTTTGGTATTTCAGGTTTTTTCAACTCGCAGAAGTTGTTTTATTTCTCTAGATGCGTTCCCATGGACTTTTTCAAGTCAAATTCCATGATATTATTTTCTACATTTATTTTTTAATAGTTAAGTCACTTTTTTTGCCAAGTACTTAACGGTGGTTTTTAGCAACCTTTTACCCTTCAAGTATCTACTGGTGATTGCCTTAATGTGCTTCATAATGGGAAGAGACATTGCTACAAATAAATCTGAATGGACTTCTAGTATGCTCAGTATATGATTAATAATTATCCCAACTTCTCATCTTACCTTCCATTATTCTTTGTTAACTCTGAACAGTTTTTACCTGTATTATAATGTTTAAATTAAGTTGAAATAATTTCTATCAAAATCTATCAAAGTACTAAGTTCGTTACTAAAATTAAGATAGTCTGTGATACTTCCATCATAGCTGTAAAAGATCATTAAGCTGATAACTCTAATTACTAGAAGTCATGTTTCAATTGTATTTCTCAAATAAAACTATGATGCTAATGAAGGAAACATGATACACTGTACCTCAAGAAAACACAGTTATCTTGTGAAACTTCTAGTAACTCAGTCTGTGCTTCCTGGAATTAAATTCTGGATTAAAAACTGGACAGAGTTGCAGTAAGGGTACTGGAAAATATTCCTGTCTAATATTGGCAAGTTTTGAGGAAAATATTTATATAAAATGGGAAAGTTACAAGTATAATTATAAAGACAAATAGTGTTGGTGGGTTGTGACAAAGTTGCATTTTGCAGTCTGCCTGCACACACATTTTGTTTCAGCATTTGGGGTTTATTTTTTGATACTCTGTTTTTGCAAACTGTTGTTGTGCTTGTAGCCTATTTATACAGTAGATGTTTTCAGATTTTTTTTTTTAATGTTGAATTTCTTCTACAAGTCTGAAATTTAGTTCCTAAAAATATACTAACTACTGGGATCTTCCTGCCCCTCTCCTCTCTTCCCTTATCCCCATGTTTGCTTACTCAACTCTCTTCTGCCTTTTACCTGGTTCACTGATTAAAAAAAAAAGGAGAGGAAAACTAAATGTAGACAGTTATTCCAGATTCATATAATTGAGTAAAATAATCAACATTCTTCTGTGCCACTCTGTTAAATACATGAAAAATTATATTTTTGCAGGGCGGAGGAGTGGGTGGTAATGTGAAAATCATGACTGTTGATTGAGCTTGGCTGTGGAGGCCAAACAGCCAAACCCACCAGAACTGCTTCAACTGGCAATCAGTCCTGGTGGTGTTATGGGGGCTAACTAAAGAGAATTTTGTTCCTGTGTTAAACTTTTGGATGGCTGGTCATCTCAAAGAACTTAAGCTCATCTCTTCTGTTCCTACTGCTTCAGCTTCACTCAAAAGCAACTTTTCAGAGGTTAACCCTCAGTTACTCTTCTTTAGTACTCACTGCTTCTCAGTTGATCAATACGGGGACAGATCTGTTTCCAGCAACATATTGGGAGGAGGAACTTCAGATCCAGATATAGGCCATTTGGGAGGGCTGAGAGATATAAGACAGGGTCCTGAAAAATGGGCAAAGAAAAATAGCAAAGAAAGGAGAACTCAGAAGACGGCAACAAGAGGATACAGACGGAAGGAGCAAGAAATAAGGTAGGACCTGGAAACGGGGTGTGGGATTAAGGGAAAATGAAGCACCATGGAGGAACGGAGGACATTATTAAAAATAAGGAGCTATGGGGAAAAAAAGTGGCAATGTGGCAGATGGAAAGCTCTACATACTGAATAGGAAGGCCAGTAATTCTATTGAAAGCGTGGGAGGGGGATTTATATCACATCCCATATTTAAACTGAAAATCATAGCCCTCCTTCTAGCTCTGTAATGTTTAATTCTACAAAAGTACAAATATTGTACTATCCTAATAAAGTGTGATCAGAGTGGGAGAAAGAAAAGTTGTCATACTATACTGTGGCATGATAGCTAGAAATAATAGCAATTAAAGAGAAATTAAATTAACTGGGAAGGATATGGGGAAATGTTAGTAGTGAATATCGCTGATAAAACACTAAATAGCATGATTTATAAGAGTGTCCTATTAAGAAGCTATTTTTCAGATTTACAGTACCAATTAGCTTCCATGTTTCCTTCCTCTCATCTTTTAATTATTAAAATCAGTCTCTTTAATAAGAAAATTTAGTAATTTCAACAGGAGTCGTTTCTCTCCACATATAGAAATGGCTCTTAAATACAAATTTAGTGATACGTTTTAAAGATATTTCAGCTGGCTATCAAGGGTTCTCTTTTTTTCCTTTTTTTCTCTTTTTTTTTTGACCTCTAATTTTTCTTTGAGGTACTTATCTGATTTTTTGCATTCATATTTGTTGTTTGCCTTTAAAAAGATTTTAAGTGGTTCCCTTTCCATGGAATACTTAATGAGCTGTATTTGCAAATCTGTATCTCTGCTTTGAGTTTCATAGTCTTAAATGTGGCATTTATTAGATTTCCCAGTATACTTTCATAGAAGTGCTTTTTTAGTTGTCTTTATGGTCCATCACTCAGAAGCTTTAATGCAAAAATCCACTACATTTCTGAAATTTATTATGTTTGGGTTCTAATAATGCATTATAAAGGGAGGAATAAATAAACAGGCCTTTCTTTCTGCTTCCCCCATTTCCATCTTTTCAATATGTGTAGCCCAAATAGCAAGTAGATAGAACTAGCTTTACTCACTCCTTCATTCCAAGCTCACAGATTGATAAACTTTTGTTGTAAAGTAAAGGAGACCTTAGGATTAAAGGACACCCTTTAATATCCTTTTGGATATTTTGATAACTGAAGCTTGGTTCAAAGACGCTTGGTGTTCTTCAAATCCCAGAGAAGGTACTCACTGTTAACTGTTTACTTCTGTTCCATCTGTTTACAAGGTATTCCAACACTTCAGTGGAAACATCCCTATTGTATAATGTCTATCCATTCAGCTTTTATCCTCTGTACTGCGCAGCTTTTACTTTTAGAAAGTTCACTTACACTTTACCATCTTGTCAGATTTCTGTTATGCTGGCTGAGCCCATTGTCTCATTTACTGTCACTTCTAATTAGTCCTAAATTTCAACAAGCCTCATTTTCCTGCACGTCATTTTTCGTCCAAAATTTTCTAAATCTTCTGTTGCAGAACAGCTCTGGTCTTTGTATGCTGCAATATGGTAGATGGGCACGCAAGGCATTTTATCAGTGTCTTGCTGTAGTTACTGTCTCTCTGCTTTAATGCATCCTGACCCAAATGTTTTCTGAAATAGTTTCCAACATTGATTTAATGAATGATTTATGTTAGCTGACATATTTGTTGTTTCTCCTTTGTATCATTCAAATAGTTCTCTGGTTAATTCTGCATATTTTCATATGTTTGCAGGTGTTGGTGTGTTAAACAATTTATTGTATGCAGTAGGTGGTCATGATGGTCCTTTGGTAAGAAAAAGTGTTGAAGTGTTTGATCCCATTGCCAGTACCTGGAAGCAGGTTGCAGACATGAACATGTGCAGAAGGAATGCAGGTATGTGCAACAAGGACTAAAATTGTGCCAATGTCGATTGTGTATGGCATGTGTCTCGATCTCTGCGGCTTTCGTAAAAACATGTTTTTTGGGGGGTGTGTACGTTGATTACTAATTTTCATTCTGGTGTCCTCCTTTTAGGTGTTTGTGCTGTAAATGGCCTCTTGTATGTAGTTGGAGGAGATGACGGTTCCTGTAATTTATCAACAGTGGAGTATTATAATCCAACAACTGATAAATGGACGGTTGTGTCATCTTGTATGAGTACAGGAAGGAGCTATGCAGGTAAGGCATGTAGATATTTTTAACAGACTTTTTAAAATATAACATTTGTCAAAGCATCCAAACAGAGTCTTGTCTAAGGTAAAACCTAAGATAATAAAATGGGTAGGAAGAATCTGATGATACATTTTGAATGATGATTTCAAATAATTATTCGCTACAAGGAAAAAAAAAAGGGATTAAAGTGTATTCAAAAAGGATTTAGCACATAAGTGGCGAGTCAGAAAGATGATTCTGGTTTGACCAGTTTTTTTAACAAGAAATATATATCTCAATCTAAGGGGTCCAATTCTGAAGTTCTTTGGGATTTGATATTTAGAAAAATGAGCTGATTCAGGAGTCTTTTCCTTCAATAATTGCAGTTTTTCAAATTAGTTATTTAAGTGAATGTTAAGAATATATTTCACTGATAGCAAAATTAAACTTGAATAGTGGCAGGTTTTTCAAGTCACTGAAACTTTCAGAACTTTGCACTGATTCAGAGAGCTTTGTGTCAAAGAGAAATTTGGGAAATAGGGAAAAATATGTACATTGTAGCTCATGCACAGTTAAATGCTAATTGCAATGTGTCAGATTAAATTTTTCTGTTCTTGATTAAAACAATATTGTCTAAAGACTCATCCCTTTTTTCCCCCCCTCCCTCTAGGTGTTACAGTTATTGACAAACCATTATGATCCGTAAAGGGATTTTCAACTTGATTATGCACTAGAAGCAGTCTTCAACAAGTGTATTTGAAGTGACTGAGTATCTAAGCACTTCTCTACTTGTAGCTGCACCTTGAGTCACAGTGGAAGATGTGACTGTCTACAATTACAGATGACAGATGATGAAGATTACTCTAGGCAGAAGCAATGCGTAGGATTATTCTGCACTTGAGCAGAAGCTGATTGAACTTTTGAAGTCTGGTGGACCATTTTTTTTATTGCAAGGTCTTCAAAAAAAACACTACTTTCATAAGGACCGACTTCTGTCAGTCATGACTGAGAAACGGATTGTGAGTGAAGAATGGTGTGTATTCTGGTGAAAGTAAATTTTTGTCTTATTTTTTCCAGAGACTAATAAATATATTTAAGGAAATGAACTGTCAGTCTTCATTGTAGGTATTGAATCCCACCTCAGTAATTCAAACTGGCATGGGGTAAATTTGTTTCCTTTTATAAAACTTTTGTTACATAACTATACTATGTGCATATGTTTGTGTGAGCATAAGTTGCTCTCTATTGAAACTCTTCAAAAACTGATTTTACTATTTATAATTTGGCACAGTACTTTGAATATGTCAGTACTATGTTGTAAAACAGAGATGTATTTTTTGATATGTAACAATGCTTAACACTAATTCCCGCTGAAGGAGATCAGAGATGATATAACACTTCTTGAGCAGGTGTAATTTCAGTATCTTTTTAATAAAAATGCTGTCTGTACTTATGGTTTTTTCTTTTCCCTGTTCAATTTTGGTCACATTTAGATGTTACTTCTTTTTTACCTTTTTATCCAAAAGGTGATTTGGCATGAAAATAACTGAAAATTTGTAGTGAATGTATGCAATTGCATTGAACTTGCATGGTACAAAGGCCTATTTATGCGTGTAACCTCAGCTTCTATTAGCCAATATCTGACTATACTGTATATGGCCATGCTTGTAAAGCAGCACATTTTTATTTGTTCTTGGATGGCCTCCTTTTAACATGACCAAAGTTACTGTCGTATTTGAGACATTTTCTTCAAATAAAAGTTTCTACATTGTTTCCTAATGCCAACAGGTCGCTTAAAACTTGTGTTTCTCAATACAAGTCTCAAACCAAGTCATCAGTGAAATAATATGGGGTGGAGGTGGGGGGAAGGAGCGGGGAGAAGCTGGTGTTCTAAAGGTCTGAATACCAACGAGTTGAGAATTATTGAGGTTTAGGAAACAGTCATGTGAACATCACTGTTTTGCTGCCGGTCTGTTTCTGAAAGCTGTAGTTGTCCATGAGTGCAGGAATGGCCACCATTGGCTTCCCGTGAAAGCGCCTGAGCAGTGACTCTGGTGACAGGGCTGGGAGTCACGTACGTGCCCGAATTCCATGTGCGGTGTGAGGCACGGTGGGGCGAGGCAGGGGCTTTGAACGGGAACCTTTTATTGGAGTTGTACATTTTCACCCGCATGACACCGACTCGTGAATGCGGCTGTGGGTCGCTGCTGCCATGACAACACCGCCGCCTGTGTACTCCCATCTTTCCATTAACGCGGGAGAAGGGAGCGGGCGCAGGCACCTGCAGGGGTGAGACCGCATCCGCCCGCAGACGCTCCGCTCCTGCAGGCGAGCGCTTTGAGCGCGGCGGCGGGAGGCGGCGGGCAGCTGGCCCCGGTCCCGGCGGCGGCCGCGCTCTCCGCTCCCGCGGGCCGCTCCCGGAGCCG
>VZUI01024956.1:0-44390 GCA_013401135.1 Cettia cetti | reverse complement strand
CACTGCTGCTGCTGCTGCTGGGCACTGCTGCTGCTGCTGGGCACTGCTGCTGCTGCTGGGCACTGCTGCTGCTGCTGCTGGGCACTGCTGCTGCTGCTGCTGGGCACTGCTGCTGCTGCTGGGCACTGCTGCTGCTGCTGGGCACTGCTGCTGCTGCTGCTGGGCACTGCTGCTGCTGCTGCTGGGCACTGCTGCTGCTGCTGGGCACTGCTGCTGCTGCTGGGCACTGCTGCTGCTGCTGCTGGGCACTGCTGCTGCTGCTGCTGGGCACTGCTGCTGCTGCTGGGCACTGCTGCTGCTGCTGGGCACTGCTGCTGCTGCTGGGCACCATGGCAGCCAGCTGGGCATGGGCTCTGCACACACAGAGCTGGCTGAGTGCACCAGCCCTTGCCTAGCAGGGCAGAGCTTAAAGCCAGGCTTAGGAGGTCAAAATCTGGCTAATGAGTTAATGGCAATTAATTAACTGCGGGGCACTTTGCAGATATTAACTAATTGTTTTGCTGTGAGCGCGGTCTGTGCGATTACCCTGCCCGACAGACTGAGGTGTGGGGGAGCCTCACACCTGTGCTCCAGGTGTGGCACCAGCAGGGCTGTGACTCCAGCCAGGACGAGTTCTGCTCCTCTTGGTGTGCTGAGCAGTCCCCAGGGGCTGCAGGCAGGGCAGGATCAGGCCCCACCAGAGATCCCTGTCTGTTTTTCTAGTCTCTGTTTTTCCCCCAGACTTTGGAACCGGAGCATCTCTGTGCCTGCTCCGTCCCCGTGAGCATTGTAGGGGGAGGCAGCCGAAGCCACGATGTTCCTGGTAACCACCACCCACGCAGGCAGTCTTGTGTCTGCTGGCTCTTCACTGTGCTCCCCAGAAGCTGCAGCAGCATCTGTGGTACCCAGTGGAGGGTTTGCAGACAGAGAGGAGCCCTGCAGGAGCTCAGGCTCCTCGCTGAGTGCAGGAGGTGCAGGTGCAGGTGCAGCTATTTTTAAATCCCTCTGGACAGAGTGGTTTGGTCCCCGGGCACTTTCTGTTTGTTTGTTTATTTACTTCTTTTGGCGCTGGGGAGTTTGTAGAAGTGACTCAAACGTCAACTTATTTTGTCAGCTTTTGGGGAAGGGATTAAATCTCAGAGCTCCATTGTGAGAACAGATCTAATTTTAGGGCTGTGATCTTAAAATAGGAGAAAGGAGAGGCAAAAAAAAAGCAGTAATTAGGCGTTTTTCCCTGGGCCAAGGGAAAACAGGCTGTGAGGTGGCCCCAGGGAAGAGATGTGGCTGCCTCCAGCCAAAGTCAACACTTTGGGAGGTGGCTGGAGCTGCTCCTGGCTGGCACCGGGAAAGGGCACGGCACGGTGGTGTGGGGACAAGGTGAGGATCAACCCCCTGCTCTGGTGGCACCTGGAAAGGGCACGGCAGAGAGGTGTGGGGACAAGGTGGGGATCAGCCCCCTGCTCTGGTGGCACTGGGGTATTTTGGTGCTTGGCCAGGCCAGGCACCCACAGCGTGGTGGGCATGGCTGCTCATCCCACCTGAGGCTCAGTGCCGCTCCAGCTCCTGAGGGAGCTCCTGGCCAGGCTGTGCCCACAGCCCCCATGGCCACGGCACCCTGTGCAGGAGGTGACCCTGGCTGGTCCCAGCATCCTTCCCCATCAACATGACAAAGGCAAGAGGGGAAATGTCCCTGGGATGGGGGCACAGAGGCTGGGTCCCATTTCGTGGCAGGACTCGTCATCCCATGAGCAAATATTCTGGTGATATTAGAATGCTTGGGATTTTCTAGAGAATCAAAGCTCTCCCAAGCAGTGCCAAGAACAATTCAGCAGCCTCCAAAAACAGCTTTCCCTGAGGAATACTTGTTCCTTGTGCCAGAGTGATTGATGAGAGTGGGTAGGTTCAGTCCGGCGTGACCTGATGGTCTCATCCCCACAGCCCGACAGGGACTGTGCTGTGGGATCCCTGCTCTCCATGCAGCCCCTGCAGGAGGCTCATCAGAGCCTGACAGCTCGCAGGGCATCTCAAAAACATCCCATGAGCTTGTCAGCACTTTGTAATCTCCTTTCTCCCTCCTCTCCAGGAAATTTCTTGCTAAGGTGTTGACAAAGTCAGAGGATGCAGGGGCAGCTCGTGGTCAGCTCTGTCTCCCCGAGCATCCACCAAACCCTCCTGCTTCTGTCAGAGCCTCTCCTCACCTCTGGCAGCCTGGCTGGCTTGGAGGGGATGGAAACCTGCTCCTAATGACAGTGCAGGAATAATTCTGGCTGTTACCTTGATAGCAAAACCAGCAAACGCCGCGAGCTGCCTTTAAACTGCCAGCAGGAGCAACACGAGGCATGTGTTTAGGGAAAGCTTCAATCTCTGGGTGTTTTTGGGAGGAAAAAAACCCATACACAAGACTGTTTGCTTTTGCTTGAAACCTCTTTTGTGATCCCCCTCTCTTGGATGGCTCAGTGGCTTTCGACAGCTCAGGCCGTAGGTGGATGTTTGTGCTTGGAGATGTTTTTCCATATGCTCCTCATAGCTCCGCTCGCGCATTTTGCACATGGGCTGCAAGAGAGAGGTAGGCTGCTCTAATATCATATGATAATGTGAAATTAGCTCCACTTTACATAAATTGAGACACCCAGGCGCTTCTAGGCCTGGGTAGGGCGCGCTGAGGGTTCCTGCCCTCCTTCCCCTCTGCTGGGAAGGGAGGCAGAGCCCGGGGCTGGCTGGCAGCGGGATCCTGGAGCTCTCCGTGCACACACGGCTCTGTTCTCCCGTAATCCACGGCCAGCTGAGGGTCAGTTCCAACCCGTGGTGGAAATTTAGGTCAAAGGTGCTTTTAGTTCAGAGGAATATGATCAAATTAGGGCCTTTTGTGTTTGCCTGTGTTGGTTTGTTGGGTTTTTTTGTGAAGGGACTTGCGTAGGCAGGGCTGCAGGAAGGGCTTGGCAGTAGATGGGCAGATCCAGACCATCCGTAAATCAGGACAGCGCTGCCTGTGCCTGTGGCAGGGCTGGGATTTCAGCTGGAAAGGTCACAATTGGTGCAGAGTTGGTTTGCAGCCAGGGATGTGTTTCTGGCCCTTGCTGGAAGGGAGGGGTGTGGGCACAGCTGGCAGAGCCCCTGAGCCTGTGGTGATTCCCCAAGCCCA
This sequence comes from Cettia cetti, assembly GCA_013401135.1. NCBI lineage: Eukaryota > Metazoa > Chordata > Aves > Passeriformes > Sylviidae > Cettia > Cettia cetti. Next base: position 41,269 of record VZUI01024956.1, on the reverse strand, counting down.
CCCTGAGGGAGGGTTGGCTCAGGGACTTCCCTGAGGCCTGGGAGGTGGAGGGATTAAAATTCTATCCTTTGGGAAAAGCAACGTCACCGTGCTGGTTGTGAGCTGGGAGGTTTCCACCAAAGCCCCTGCAGTCCTGGGAAATGGAGAAACTTTGTTGTTGCCACCTCATTGCCCCAGCTCTGCTTGTGGCCAGCCAAGCTCCAGGTGGTATCCCATGGGAGCTTCCTTTGGTCCTCCTGGTGCTGTGACTGCTCCGTGCTCCTCTGTGCTTGCTCCAGCAGGGCCTGTTTTGTGTCACCCCCTCGGTTTTCCACTGATCCAATGAACCAGCCACTGGTGTCACTTCCAGCTCCTGGTCCCCTGGGCAGCTGCTCTCCGGAGGCAGCAGCGCTCTGGGCCAGCAGGAACAGCCAGGAGCAGAGAGGAGGCACAGGGAAATCCAGCCTTCCTCTGGCAAGAGGCATGAGGAGCAGAGAGGAGGGAAGGAATTAGGTTTGTGGTTTAGTGCCTCATCTGCTGGGACCCCTTTGCCAGGGGGAGATTGCTGTGTTTGTGTGAGAAATCAGCTGTTGTGGTATTGGGGTGTTAATTGGCTCCGTGTCTGCAGGACAGGAGCATCCCCACAGCCCTGGGCCTTCCTGCAGCAGGGGAATCCTTCATCCCACTGTCATCCTTCATCCCACTGCCATCCTTCATCCCACTGCCATCCTGTGTCATTGCCATCCCATGTCCCACTGCCATCCCGTGTCCCTTTGCTGTTGTTCATCCCGTTGCCATTCTGGTCCCCACTGCTCTCCTGCATCCTGCTGCCCTCGTGCATCCCATTCCCCTTCAGCATCCCACTGCCCTCCTTCATCTCCTTGCCCTCCTGCATCCCATTGCCATCCTGCATCCCCTTCTCCTCCTGCATCCCATTGCCATCCTGGCCCTCATTGCTGTCCTGCATCCCATATCCCTCCTGCATTCCACTGCCATCCTTCATCCCATTGCCATTCTGCATCTCTTTCCTCTCCTTCATCCCATTTCTCTCCTGGTTCCCATTTCTCTCCTGGTTCCCATTTCTCTCCTGGTTCCCGTTTCTCTCCTTCATCCCATTTCTCTCCTTCATCCCATTTCTCTCCTGGTTCCCATTTCTCTCCTGGTTCCCATTGCCCTCCTGCACCCCACTGCCCTCCTGCCCGTGCAGTTCTCACTTGTGGTCAGGGGCAGGGGCAGAAGAGGCAGGTATGTGGCGAGTTCTCACTGTAAATACCCTAAACCCCCAACTTTTGTGGTTGTTTTTTTCTGCTTGGTTCTTTTCTGAAGAAATCCGTGAGTTGACATTGCTGTCTGAGGCACCGCAGCCTCCCCAAACCTGTTTGCTTTCACTCTGACATTAACACGGGGTCTGAAATAAACGCTGCAATTTCCAGGCCCGTTTGCGATTAGCGAAAGGCAGGAGTGAACCATCCAGCCTTAAATTAATTCTGCTGGGGTGCGTTGGGTTTTTTGTGAATTTTTTTTCTTTTTTTTTTTTTTTTATTATTGATGCATAATGTATGATGAGAAAAAGTGAAAAAATAATTAAAGTCTGAAGAGCGCTGCATGGATTCATTCATTATAAAATCTGGGTCAGCAGCCGGAGAAGGAAAACAAGGAAGGGGGGGCTGCTGGAGTGGAAAAACAGGACTTGAGAAGCGCTGCAGGCACGGCAGGAATGCGCGAAAGGCCCTTTGCAGGCAGCCTGGGAAATCCGAAATTGCATCGCGGCTGCCCCCCGAGGAGGAGCGCGCTGCCGGGAATGGGAGGGGGATGCGGCGGGCTCGGCTCGGCGCTGGAGAGGGGATTCCCTCTCCTGACTGTCCCTGCTCGTGGCTGCTCCATCAGCCCGCGGTGGGGGCAGGCGCTGCCGTGCTGAGCCAGCAGATCCTGCCGGGGGGACGGGGGAGCGCCCGGAGAGGAGGAGAGGGCTGGGATGGGGCACTGCAGCACTGGGATGGATCCCAAAGGGCTGGGATGGGGCACTGCAGCACTGGGATGGATCCCAAAGGGCTGGGATGGGGCACTGCAGCACTGGGATGGATCCCAAAGGGCTGGGATGGGGCACTGCAGCACTGGGATGGATCCCAAAGGGCTGGGATGGGGCACTGCAGCACTGGGATGGATCCCAAAGGGCTGGGATGGGGCACTGCAGCACTGGGATGGATCCCAAAGGGCTGGGATGGGGCACTGCAGCACTGGGATGGATCCCAAAGGGCTGGGATGGGGCACTGCAGCACTGGGATGGATCCCAAAGGGCTGGGATGGGGCACTGCAGCAGCGGGATGGATCCCAAAGGGCTCTGCTGGGGATTGGGCTCTGCTGGCACAGAGCATCCCTGTGCCATTAGATCTGTGTGCCATGAGCATCCCTGTGCCATGATATTCCTGTGCCACGACATCCCTGTGTCACAACATCCCTGTGTCACATCCTTGTGCTCATGACATCCCTGTGTCACGACATCCCTGTGCCATGAATTCCCTGTGCCATCATATCTCTGTGCCATGAGTGTCCCTGAGCACATCGCTCGGATTTTGGGATTTCAGCCCTTGCCTAGGATGCAGCTAATTGAATTGCAAAGAGTGTGGTTGAAACTTGGAGCCTTCCCCACTGGCAGGAAGTGCAGAGATTTCAAACCGTGCTTTTGTGCTGGTTTGGGAGAAAAAGACAGGATTTTTGGAATTTAATTGCAAGATGGAAATTCCCCTCCTTCCTCTCGCTCCTTCCACTGGAAATATGGCCCAAATTGATCAGACCTTGCAAACAATCAGCATTCATCCTTGGGAAATATTCCATCATAGGAGCATTCATCCTTGGGAAATCATTTTCTGACCCAGTCACATTAAGTGCTTTTCTGAGCAAGCACTCTCCATCCCAGTCCCCAGCAGGACAGAATCGTGATCCCAGTGGGAGTTATTGGGCTTTCCCTTCAAGCAAATATTAATTCAGGCAGTGTCAGGAGACCCTTCCTCTTGTTTTAGCCCACTGAACAGCCACAGGATTCACGTGCTGCTCCGGGGGAAGCCCTTTGGTCTGGCTTGTGCCTGTACTGGCTTTTATCCCTTCTCAAAGATCCCTTCCCTGCTGTCCTGCAGATCCGCTTGCATCATGTGGGAACCATAAATAAAGGCTGTGGAATTCAGCTGCCTGTGTTGCAGCAGTGAGGATGAGCTAATCCTGTGTGCAGCAGACGCTGCAGGGTGGGATGGGCGTAAGGACGGACAGAAATGTGCGCTGCTCCCCCGGCTGCTGCCGTGCAGATGGGTCTGCCTTTCCCTCCCAGGGAACTTCCTGAGGTAGATCCAGCTCCGTGCAGGGGCTGTGGTGGTGACACGAGTGACACAAACAGAGCTGGTTGAACCCCGGGGGTCCCCTGCAGGGTCTGGGTCACTGGTGCTGCCTGTAGCACGCACTGAGTGTCCAGGAATGCACCCAGTCCTCCTTCCCTGGGCAGCAGCAGCATCTCCAGCTGTCACAGTTTCCCTGGAGGGATCTGGTTTCCCCTCCCATAAAGAGCAGCCTGATTTAGTTCCAGGCTATGCAGAAAGGGCTGCTTTGGGATGAGGAGTGCCAGGAAGAAACGGTTAAACCGGAGATGCCGGGATGTTTTCCCACACGGTGAACGGTGGGGGAACACAGAACTCGTGTTGGATGGGAGAGAAGTAATAACGCTCCTGATTTTCCTGTGTGATTTAATAAAAATGTAAATTGACTTGGGGTGGATGACTCACTCCGGAGGGCGGTGTCGATCAGGATGATTTGGTGGCTGTGTGGGACCAGTTGGGCTTTGTTCCCTCTCCTCACAGGCAGCTGCAGTGGTTCCATGGTGATGGGGTGGTCTGGCCCCTGGGCTCCCAGATTCCTGCTGAGTCCCTCATCCCGTTTGGCCCCAGCGTTTTGGGACAGGGAATGGTGAGCAAAGCCGTGGTGGCTTTATCCAATGTTGGTGGATGTATCCCATTGGGAACCCAAGCCCTGAAAACTGTCCTGGTGCCAGCAAGGAGGCAGATCTCTGCCCAGGCCTCACTGTGGGGCAGAATTTGGCCCCGTAGCAGGAGGGTCTTCCATCCTCCTGCTGCTTCCAGGGCAGGTGAAAGCGTGCCAGGACACTGCACTCTGACCCCAGTCCAGCTCTGGACACTAATGGATTACAAATAACAATAATAAATGACAGGAGATGGGATAATCTACCTACTGTAATGTTGTATTACCGTGGCTGTTAGTTATAGATTAATATATAATTGTATTACATTGGCTACATATGCATAAAGCTCATGCTGCAGGGCCTTGGCCAGCCTTTAACTCTCTGTGGTTCGCAAAGAAACTTCAGGGGTTTGATCCCACACATCCCAGGAGCCCTCTGCTGAGGCATCTGCTGTGTTTTTAAAATACAGGAGCATCTCTGCTGCCTCTGTGTGCTGCTGGAGCACCGTCCCCACCTCCCCGGGATGCTCTGCTGAGGGATGCAGGGAACGCTGGCCGCAAGGGGTTTGTACATTTTGCAACAGCAGGTGAGGGGAAGGTGGGAAGTGAAGCCCCCTGCACCCCCCTGCTCCCATCACTGTGGCCTGGGCAGGGCAGGGGGGGCTGTGAGGGCTCCCCAGCAGATCCTTGGCGTGACCAAGACCCAGTTCTGTCGAGAGTAATGAAGTGCGAGCCCTTCCCCTCAGTTATTTTTAATGCGGTTCTGCTCAGGCTGGGCTAAATCCGAGGGAGCTGCCTCTTGTTTGCAGAGCCTCCCCCTGCGCCGCCGGATTGCTCGGCTCAGGGTGAATTACTCACTGCTGGGAGGCTGCAGGGACTCGGATCTGTTTGGTTTTGGGCTTGCCTCGCTCTGATGAGCACGGGTGCAGATGATTTTCCTGATGTTGTGACTGGAGTCAAGGGTTTGGGGACGCTCCTCGGTGCCTGTGCTGGGGCTGGGGTGTGGGGCAGGCTGGGAGAAGGGGCTTTCACCCTTCCAGGAGGGTTTTCCAGCTGAGGGCTCTGTCCCTGCCCTGGCTTTTAGCAGCTCCAGCCCCACTTGCTCTGCTTTTCCTGGGGATGTTGATGTCTCTTCACTTGTCCCATCCTTTGCTGAGCAGCAGCTGTGGGATGGGCAGTGTGGTTTTGGGAGGAATGGGAGTTGGGAATTCCTTCCCTGCTCCCCTTCCCATCCCGGTACAGCCCTCCTTGCTGTCCTGCCTTTAGTTTTTGATCCCTCTCTCCCCTCTCCTCCCGAGAGCGCGAGAAGCAGAGGCAGGAAACGTGGGCTGCTGCCAGATGGCTCGAAATGCAGCATCTGTAATACTTTATCAGAAGAAATTACGGCCGAATCACTCTCCCTGATTAAACAGCCTGGCCAGATCCTCCACGAGCCAGCTGGACAGCCTCACCCTCTCGCGACAGGAGGGGAAGCCACAGGGGCTGGGGACGTGGGAAGGGTGGTGACAGAGGGAGGCTTGGATGGGGAGGGGATTGGACTGGAGCCTCCAGCAGCGAGGGGGGTGTTTTGTCACCTCCCTGGGCCCATCCTGTGTGGTGCCAGCTCCTGCTCTTTGCTTCCCATGGGGTACAGAGGTGAGCAGCCCTCCCTCGGAGAGCGGGGAGGTTGATGCTTCCCCTCCTGTTGGTTTTCCAAATCTTGGGAAAACAGCACAGCTGTGCCAAGCCACCCCGTGGGCTGCTGATGTTTTGCTTTTGGAAGTTGTTGTGAACAGGCAGAGGGTGAGGGATGCTGCAAGCCCCCGGGCTGGGTGGAGCATCCCCCTCAGTCCCTGCACCCTCAGGCCGGGGATGCTGTAGAAGCTCCTGGAAAAAGAGAGCGGGCAAGAAGGGAAACTGAGGCAGGGCGGAGGGCGCCTCCAGGATCTGGAAGGTCATCTGGAATGCTAGTGAGAGTTAGATCCAGAGTTTAAGCCTCTGAGCAACCTGTCCTCTGGCTCACCCTGCCCTGGTGCTTGTTCCTTGGCGGGGCCGAAGCGCCGTGCTGCCGCTCTCCATGGGCTTGGCTGTGCCCTGAGCTCACTGCGGCTGCCTGGCAGAGCACAGCTGTGGACTAATGCCACCAATTTCCACTAATGCTGGTGCAAAAATCTGCTGGCGTGAGCAGGGGCTGCTCTCCCAGACTGCTGCGTGGGGTGGGGAGAGGAAGGAATTGGTCTCCAGGCGCACGGAGCTGCCTTCTTCCCTGATTTGCTTGAAGTGGTGACCAGATTTTTTCCTAAAAGGAAAACAGGAGGAATCAGTGCTCTTGAGTGCTGTTGGCCATAGGAAGTTTGTGTATGAAGCACTTTGAAAAGGGGAGGAAGGTGTTGAGTGTCTGTGTGAGGGGGGGAGGTACAGTGTCTGAATGTGGTCTGGTGTGGGATGCTTTTGGCCTGAGTTGTCCTGCATTGCCATCCCACATCCCTGTGCCTCCCCAGCAAGCCCACAGGGACCCAGCCACTTCTGGAACCCACCTCAGGCCCAGATGTGCTCATCCCTGTCATCCCTCTGCCCTTGGTGGGGAAGAAATGCCAGACTCAGGAAAAGCAGCAAAAAAAAATCACATTTTCCACTCAACTCCAGTGGGATTTAACTGCAAGGGTGCAGGTGGAGCAGGGCTTGGGGTCTCCCAATCTCCTGGGGCTTAGGAAGGGATGCAGCCATGGGATCCTGCATGAGGAAGATGAAGGAGTAGCTTCCCTGGATGCTGGAGCCTTCCTCCCTTGCCAGCCTCCCGGGGCCTGGGCCGGAGGAGGGGAACTGTACACCTGGAGAAACATTATCCCTTCCCTTGCCCATAAATATTTTACGAGCAGATTAAAAATTGAAGCCAAAATGAGCTCTGCCATCAGAAGAAACCGGCTCGGTTTCAAGTTCTGTTTAAGTATTTTTCTTTATAATGTAGCTGTGTCAATTAGAAAATGACATTGCTATTTAAAATGCTGTTCCGTAGCCCTCTTTAATTAAGGCAGCGATATAATACCAATCTGCTCTCATTAATGAATTTTTAACAATCAAAATGAGAGCTGAATGACGCACAGTTGGATTTGCAGCGCGGGTGTTTGACGGCGCAGTTAAAGGAGCAGCGGCTGCAGAGGGGGAGAGGCTGCTCCTCCTGGGGCCGAGCACTGGAGAATCATCTCAGCTGCTGCTCGGTGGCTTTGGAAGGGCTTCACCCCTCTGCTGGCCTGGAAGAATTGTCCTGGAGGGAGAAAATCCTTCTCAGGCTGGTGGGTGGCTTTGTGGGAGCGCTGGGAAAAAGCAAGCACACCAAAGTCCTGAGCAGAGACACAACTGAAAATAGAGATGGGAGTGGGGTTGTGAGCCCAGCGGCCACCTCAGGGTCACATCCTGCCTGCTGCAGGTGTCCTCACTGCTCGCTCGCTGGGCACCCTTGGATCCCATCCCTGGCCCAGTTTTCCCCAGAGATCCCAGAACGTTTTTGGCTGTGGCAGCAAAGTGCACGATGCAGTGCCGGAGCGTGTGGCCTTCCCACCCCACATAAATCCCTTAGTTCAGCCCTCTTCCCCACAAAGTGTTTCTGTTTTTGTTTTGACGAGGCAGGGTAGGTTAAAGATGCTCCTGCACCTCAGCTCATGCTAATTGTCTCCCACTGTTAAATCAGGAAGCCTTTTTTCCCAGTGGTTATTTTCTGGGATTGCTGGAGGAGCTCTCTCCCCTCTGCTTCTTCCTTCAAGGAGGCAAAACAAAAACAGGAATTTGTTTGAATAATAAAAAAATTACCCAGGCGTGAAAAGCTTAAGCGTAATCATTTCCGTGGCCTGCTTTGATTTGAGTTGATATGATTTGTTTGCTCTCCCATCCTTCCTCCCCGTTTCCTCTTCAACACCCACTCCTTGCTCTGGCCTTTCCCTGATGAACAATTTGGGTATTTTAGGAGCAGTGTGTGCATGGAGCAGCATCCTTGGCATGCTGTTGGAGCAGGGGAGCTGCAGGCTGCATCAGCCCCGTGCTCAAGCCCAGCATCTCAGAGAATTTGGGCTGGGGTGGATGTGCAACGGGGATTTTTCCAAATCCCATCCTTCTCCTGGTGGTCCCCCTGCTTGTCTGGGATTTGGTGACACTCTTGGGCACCTTGGACCCAGGTGAGCCACGCCTGTAGTGAGTTTGCTTTGTAATTGTCACCCAAGTTTTGCTTTCAGATAGTTCTGTGTCGAGCTGGAGTGACCAGCCCAGAGGGGCTGCAGCTTCCCCCACCTCCCCTCCCCTTGCCAGAGAGTTGAGCCAGTGGGTTGAGGTTTCCTGGCTGGGTTTTTGTTGCCATAGGGAAGAGAATTGAAGCCTGAAAACCATCCTGTGGGTGCAGGGAGGAAGTGTCAATGTCTAGGAAAACAAGGAGAAAATAGCAGTGGCAGCACCGCGCCGTCGCCTGAGCCCAGCAGGAGTCGGGACAAACCCTCCTGACAGATGGGAAAGGCCAACAGGGTCGTGCTTGGGGTCCTGTTTGTCCTTCCTGGCACTGCTGGCACGCAGGGATGCCAGCCAGCAAAGCCATGGCCTGGGAGTGGGGCAGCCACGCCTGAAGCTCCAGCTCCGTTCTCCTGCAGGGCTGGGAGAGACCAGAATGTATTCACGGCAAAAAAATAAGAGAACATGGAATTATATTCTCTGCTGTGATTTCAGGAGGAGGAGAGAGAGATGCAAGGGCGGCTTTGAGCTCTTGCCCAGGAATAGCCAGGGATCTGCTTGCAGGCTTGCATCCCACTGCCGATAATTTCGGAGCTGAATCATCTGCATTTCTGCTGCTCCCGAGACAGCGTCAGGAATACGCATCCCCAGGGTGTCAGAGGCACATTTTTGTGGGTTGACAATGGATCTGATTAAGAAAAAAAACAACCCAAATGACATCTAAAGCCGCCAGCCTTGAAGTCTGGACTCCTGTTGCTCATTTCCCATTCAGACACTCCCAGGGACCAGCATGGCCACGGTTGTGCAGCAGAGCAGGAGCCAGCTCCGGCTTGGGGGATGAGTAAAACCCATCTGCAAACGCTGAGGGAGAGGAGGTGGAGGGGTGGGAGGTGCACTTTGGAGTGGTTTTGCTTCAGCCTGTGCGTGGGGGTGGCCCCGATGACGCTGGAGCCACGGGGAGGCCGGGAAAGGCTCCTGTGGATGCAGGGCAGGGAGCAGGTGGAGCTGCACTGCCAGCGCCCCTGGCCACCAGCTCAGGTGTGCGGCCACTCTGACCCCGAGCCGCCTCAGGGGGGTCAGCTGGCGGTCACAGGGCCCGTCCCCCCCGTGGTCCCCTACTGTCACAGCGAGGCAGGTGTGCCCAGGCAGGGCATTCCCTGCTGTGACTGTCCTGAGCATCCGTCAGAGCTGATCCAGGGCCATCAGAGCTGATCCAGGGCCATCAGAGCTGATCCAGGGCCATCAGAGCTGATCCAGGGTCCATCAGAGCTGATCCAGGGTCCATCAGAGCTGATCCAGGGCCATCAGAGCTGATCCAGTGTCCATCAGAGCTGGTTAACCTGAGCTGTGCCCCAGCCAGCCCAGCCCTTGGGGCACCGGGGGCTGACCTGCCCCTGCCTCCCGTGGCTGCCCCCGCCGAGCTCTGCCTGAGGCCGGGGCAGTGCAGGGGCAGCTTAACCCATCCCTCCCCGGCAGCAGGAGGAGAGGAGGGCGTGGATGGAGCTGCTGATGCACGGCTGGTTGGCCCTGCAAGGAGCAGAGCTCTGGCTGCTCCCCAAGGCGCTGGGGGACAGATTTCTCCGAGCAGAGAAATGCCTTTTGTCACCCAGCCTGGTGTCAGGCGCTGGCCGCGGGGCGTCCCCTGTCACATCGGGTGCTGACATTGCTCCTGACCTGCAGGGGTGGCAGACTCTGAGCCTTCTGCTCCTGGAAGGGGGAAGAGAGGAGGATTAAACCAGAGGGCCTGTGAGAGTGCAGTTTGATTTTTAAGGGAACCCTGAAGGGAAGCTCCCAGGGCTCCCCCACATTGCTCTGTGGCTCTGTGACACAACCTGTCGCCTGGTGTCCCCAAAAAGCCACTGCCAGCCCTGCTGGGTGGGCAGAGAGCTGGCAGTTTGTCACCTGTTTGTGAGCCAGGCTGCCAGGTGATTCCCTGTGCCCAGGACATGCCAGCTCATGGCTGGGATTGTCACCGAGTTTCACTGGGGCGTGGGAACTGCATGGTTCCAGGCTTCTGGGTGGCTCTTGGGGTTGAGCTGGCACCGTGCTGTGCCCCACACCAACTGGTTTGTCCTTCTGTGGCTTTCCTACCTGAGGAGTCCCTCTGTTCCTTCTGCCACTGATGTGCTGTCCCTGCAGCTCTTGTGGCAGGGGCACCTGGGGAGCTGGGACAGACCAAGGGACACTGCAGCTCCCCCTCCGTCCTCTCACACCTGCTCCCTCCCAGCCAAGGAGTTTCATTAACGTACTAATTAGGGTTAAAGCACTAATTAGAGTGTCTGTGCCGTGTCCTTGGGAAGGCAGCTTGGCTCCTGGGTGCTAATGGAGCTGCTGTCACAACAAACACCAGGCGCACGTGCTGCTCCTCACCCGGCCCAGCCGGGATCCCGGGATTCTGCTGCCCACACCACGGAGCAGGAGCTGCTCCCGGCACATTCCCTGTCCCTGTGTCCCTCGTGGGGGACAGAACAGGGCCAGCACTGCCTCTCTGCATGGTCCCAGCTACAAACCCCTCACGGGGACAGACCCAGACTCCAGCCTTCACCCCTCGCCCATTGCTAAGGCTGAGTTTAAGGGGTGGTTTTGAATATATTTTCTACTATTTAATATATTTTAGTAGTAAATTTTTGCTAAGCGGTGCTTTGGAAGGTCAGACATGGTTTGGGAAGTCTGGCTGAATTCAGTGAAGTTTGATCTCCCCACAGAGGGCTGCAGTATTTTTAAACCCTCTTCTGCTCAATCTTCCCCTTCAAAATTCCATTTTCCCCTGTAAAAATAGACTGGCGTGGCCAAACAGCCCCCAGACGACACTCAGAGCTCACTTTGAGCTCAGAAGAAGCGTTGCAGCTGGACAGCAAAAACATTTTCCCCGGCTTCTTTCTTGAAAAACCTGGCGCTTTGGGGCTTTGTTTTAACCCCTTCATTTCCATGCTGGCCGCCGGGAGCCGGGAGCCTGCTCCGGGAAGCTCCAGGCGGGATTGCTGTTTGCCCGCACGGCACTCTCCGTGTCTGAGCAGCGTGTTCCTGTGTTGTCATGAAACAGAAGAACAGGATAATTAAATTGCCCTTTTCCCAGCAAAATGTTCCCGTCTGGGCTGCGCGGCGGGCCGGGCCGTGGCTGGCTGCCAGGCGCACATGCCTGGCTGCTGATGGGAGGTGTGAAAAGCGCCGGGGAGGGCATGGGGTGGTGATTACTGGGGGGGTTTGTGGGGATTTGTCATCCCCTGGAAGCAGAGGCAGGGCCGGCAGCGGGGGATGCCAGCCGGGGGTGCTGGGTGCCCCCGCCGGTAATTCCCAGCCTTTAAGCTGGGGCTGCTGGAGGGCTGCGGGCACGGATAATGGAGATATTCTTGTCCTTAAGCCTCTCAAGGGTTGCAGGTCTTAAAAAGAGCTCCGGCTGTCGAGTCGGCTGCGCTGGGGCCGGGCTGGCGGGGCATTAGCGGGGTGGGAGCAGTGGGGCAGCCAGGACAGGCTCAGCAGGTGATGCCTGTGCTCGGCGCAGGATCAGTGAGGCTTTGGCGGCTGCTGCCAGGGAAATGCTCCCGGTGTTAGGGAGCAAAATCCTTCGGGAGCAGCCCGGCCTGCTGCCTCATCCCGGAGCTGCCCGGCTCTCCTGCCGTCCCGGTCCCTCGCTGGGGGGCTGATGCTCCATCCCTGAGCTGGAACAAGCTCATGGAAAGGCGGAGTTTTGTGTTCGTGCTGTCAGCCTCTCTCCTCTCCTCTCCACCCTCTGCCATCCCGGATCCTGGGATCCATCAGCGGCACTGCCTTGGTTTCAGCTGTGACTCTCCAGGAGCTGGCTGTCCCCTGGCTGTCACCCCTCGGTGCCCCTCCCCTGGAATATTAACGCCACAAATCAGCGGCGACAGCCCGGCCGGGAGGAGGTGTTGGAGCAGGGATGGGACACGTGGTGGCTTTGTCCTTCTCCTCAGGGCTGTGCTTTGCTTCCGGAGAGAGGGGAGCAGCTGAACCCCCCTTTGGAAGTGGGAAGAGCAGTAGGGCTGGGATTTTCATCCCTCCTGGATGCCGGCTCCTTCCCACCCCGGTGTGCGTGGCTTTGTGCCTTTCCTCTCCTCCTGGCTTGGCCGTTGTGTTTTCTCCCCTGGCAGCTCCACGGGTGCTGGGAGTCCTGGAGCTGGGCTGGGAGGAGTCACGCCCTGTGGAAATGTGTGCAGCCCACATTCTGCTGGGTGAGGAACTGAGGAATTTCCGCGTGTGGTGGCTCTGCGGGGAGGAGCAGATGCAGGGGGGATTAGGGGCGGCTTTTTTGCACGCGTGTGTGCACACGTGCAGCCAGGCAGGCAGGGATGGGGCCGTGTGGCACTCCTGAGCCGGGCACCCTCCCTGCACTGGCAGGAGCACGGGGGAGAGCACAGGGGACACCTGGCACGGCTCGGGGGGTCCGCAGTGGTCGGGGACAGCTCTGGGGACACGGCTCTTCTCGCTGAGGGGGGGCTGCAGCCACGCAGGGGTGGGATTGCTGTGGGGGGAATGGGCAGGGTGGGTTGTTGTCCCTGGCTGGGCCCCTCTGTGCCTCGGTTTCCCCCAGCAGTGAGCGGGGGAAATACGGAATGGGGCAGCTGTGGCTGGCTGGAAGGTCACTGCCCGTGCTGGACGCATCAGATCGTTGTGAATCACACCCTGCAGTGGCAAACAGCATCCTGGGTCATCCCACCGCCCCGGGAGCTTGCCAGAGACATTCCCTGGAGAGCGCTGGGAGAGCAGCTGCCAGCCGGGGCGTTTGGCTCTCGCGGTGGCAGCGACAGCAGGAGGGGAGCGGTGGCACCAGCAGCGCCGCTCGGAGTGAGCACAGCCAGGCCTCTGCTTTCCCCTCCCGTTCCCCCAGCCACGCATTTCCAAGGTTTTTATCTGAGCCGTGCCCCAACAGCCCCCGGGGTGGGGTTGGGAAGGGCCGGGCGGGCGGGGCAGGGCAGGGAGCGGGCGGTGCTGCCCGCCGGGCTCCGGGGCCGACCTTCCCTCTCCACTGACCTTCATGCCCATCAGCATCAGCTCTGCTGCCTGTCCACATGCAGGCTGGGCTGGGAGGCTGGGCAGCCGTTCCCAGGGGGGCTCTGGGGGCTCAGCAGAGCCGCAGGGAGTGGGGGTGCGCTGGGGTGGATAATTCAAGGACTTTGGCTCGCTAACAGAGGTTAAAAGGGGAGCCAAGGGAGCTGTCATGGATGGGAACCTCTGCCGTGCTTCTCCTTGGTCCCTCACCCGTGCCCTGCCATGTTGCCAAGGGGAAGGTGGGAGCTGAGGGGCAGCCATTCCCCATGGACTGTCCCCAGAGGAAATAAAGATGTAACTGGTGTGGAAAATCCGTCTGGAACTGGCATGCCTGGAGAAGCTGGGAGCTCTGGGCACTGGGTGCTGCTCAGCCTTGGGGTGATGGGGTCAGGGTAAAGATCCCTGGGTGCACGGGTGGGAAGCCAGGGGATGGTCCCTGTTCCCAGGCTGCTCCTCAGGGTCTCCCCTCTGCTCAGCTCCCTCTCTCCAGAGGGCTCCTGGGGGTGTTTTGGTGTTACTGACTGAAGCTCCTTCCTGGTCACCCAGGGACTATTTTTGGGGGTAATTGCCTTCTTTATCTTGTTCTGTCGTGACTTTCTGCCACGCTGGGGGCCAGGTTGGGGGGACACTCAGAAATGTCTTCTTGGAGTCACAGGAGGCCCCTCAGCTGTCACCCTGGGTCACTGGAGGAGTGTTGGACCAGAGCTTTACCTGCTGCCTGTGTGGAGGATTGCAGAGCTGATCATGCCCCAGTCTCTACGTGCTCCTGGAGCCATCCCATTGCCTCTGATGCCCAGGGAATGCTGTCAGGAAATGGGTGGCAATGCCAAGGTCTCCCCAGTGCTGCACCCAAAGTTACCTCAAGCAACACCCCCTTTTTTTCTTTGGAAACCTTAAATAAGCCAAGCTGCCAGAACAAGGGACTGAGCTCCCCATCAGCTGGATTACAAATGAGGAGAACCATCACCCCTCTTGGGGTGCCCCAGTTTCCATGGGCTGCCAGAGTGGAGACGTGGAGGGCTCCTGGTTGGATTCATCAAGGCTTTGCTGCTGTGGTCCCTGTCCTGTGTCACCTGTGCCTGTGCCAGCCCCGTTCTGGCCCCTTGTGCCAGCCGTCCTGAACCTGAGTGATGCTCCAAGAGACTCTCCTGATTCCTGTGGTTCTCCTCTTGGGCCTGCTGCAAAGGCCATCCATGTTCCTGGAAGCCATTGGGAGACTGCTCTCTCTGAGAAAAGATTGGTTTGAGAAGAGAGTTGAAATACCACAGGAAGTGCTGTTTGTCCAAGATATCTGCCTCAGTCAGAAATGGCAAAACCCCCAGATTTTGGATGAAAATTTACTTGTCCTGGGCTTCAGCTCTCTGAAGTTTCTCTCAGCCAGGATCTGGGCAGAGTTTGGGCATGAAATGGGTGCTCCTGAGAGAGCTGCTTGGTGTGCCAACACCCTGGCATGGAGTGCACTCTGGCCAGGGAGCTCCAGAGGGACTGCAGTGGATGGGTGCCCGTCTCTGCCCGCTGTGTGACAGGGACTGGTCCCTGTAGGTGTCTGGTGGTGGGGTTTGCTCACAGCATTGTGTCACCACAAGGCGAGCCAGGCAGTGCAGGCAGCACCCCCTGCTCTCCTGCCTGCTGCTGGGCTGGCTACCTGGCTGGGGGGCCGAGAGGAAAAAATAATCATCTGCAAGCCAAGAAGCTGGGAGCTGCTGGGAGCTGCTGGGAGCTGCTGGGAGCTGCTGGGAGCTGCTGGGAGCGCATTTATCACGGGGAAGAAAAAGGCTCTGTTCCCTCTCTGCGCACGGCTGTTTATCACACTCACAAGGGGCTGGAGAAAATGTTCCATTTGTTGGGTACAGCCGGCAACCCACACAGCGTATAAATTAAGGGCTTTTACATGCAGAGTTCCCGAAATAAAACACACACACACACAAAAGAGAGGAGCTGTGTGTCGGCCGCTGCCTCTCCCTGGCTGTCCCTGCGCCCCAGCCCGGCCCGGCGCTGGCTCCCGTTCAGGAATTCCACATTATCTCTGAGCGTTTCCAGCTTCCTCAGCAGGGAACAGCTCTGCTTCTGTCTTCCTGCAGCCACATCTGGAAAGTGTTAGGCCGGGGTGTCAGCAGGCAGGGCTGCCTGGCATGTGCTCCCCCGGCACGGCACGCTGGCCCCGACACCCTGCCCGCCTCCCTGCCCGCTCCGGGCCTTGCCTGCCCGGGTACTCCGTGCCCTGACACTGCACCCAGCCTTCAAACTGCCTGCCCCAGAGGGCTGAGGGGAGGAGTTTTCTCTGCCTCCCCTTTTTGGAGAGTTTTGAGAGAGTTTTTGTAGCTGCTGTGGGGAGAGAAGGCTCCAGGGACCTCCAAGGGTGGACCTCTGCAGGGATGCTCTGCTGTGATCAGGGATGCTCTGCTGTGATCAGGGATGCTCTGCTGTGGTCAGGGATGCTCTGCTGTGATCAGGGATGCTCTGCTGTGATCAGAGATGCTCTGCTGTGATCAGGGATGCTTTCCTGTGGTCAGGGATGCTCTGCTGTGGTCAGGGATGGTCTGCTGTGATCAGGGATGGTCTGCTGTGATCAGGGATGCTCTGCTGTGGTCAGGGATGCTCTGCTGTGGTCAGGGATGCTCTGCTGTGAGGGATGGTCTGCTGTGATCAGGGATGCTCTGCTGTGGTCAGGGATGCTCTGCTGTGGTCAGGGATGCTCTGCTGTGGTCAGGGATGCTCTGCTGTGATCAGGGATGCTCTGCTGTGATCAGGGATGCTTTCCTGTGGTCAGGGATGCTCTGCTGTGATCAGGGATGCTTTCCTGTGGTCAGGGATGCTTTCCTGTTGTCCCCAGCTCTGCTGTGGTCCTCCTGTGTTTCCTTGTGCAAATCCTCCTCTTGGCACCCTTTTGGGAACCTCGCTGCCAGCTCAGGGGAGTTCTCATCTCCTGGATCTGTTTCTGGACTGGCATCCCCAGGCTGTAGCTCAGCAGGGATGTGCTGCTGCATCTGCTGGATGCTGGAGGCCTGAGGGTGGAGTTTGTGGGAGGTGAAACCTCTGTGATTCCCCAGTGCTTTGGGAGGTGTCTGGGGAGGTTCTCACTGTGCTCTGCCTGCTTGTAATGCCTGTGGGCTCATCCTGCTGGGAATTCTTCGTGTGTTAGGGAGTACCTGGGGCATAAAGACATTTGGCTGCCAGCATCTCAGCCCCCCAGGAGAAATCCCCACGTGGTGTGGGCACATGGAGATGCCCAGCTGGATGATCTTCAGGTCTTTTCCCACCTCAGTGTCTCTAATTGCAGCAGGACAGTTGGAAATGGAAGAGCTCCCTGCGACATCCCAGAGTTTTAGGGTTCCCTCTGTGGTCCTTGGGGAATGTTAGTTCCTTGCTGCAGGTGTGGGTGACACTGGGGAGGGACAGGGCTTTGCAGGTGTGAAGGGTGACACTGGGGAGGGACAGGGCTTTGCAGGTGTGAAGGGTGACACTGCAAGGGGACAGGGCTTTGCAGGTGTGAAGGGTGACACTGCAAGGGGACAGGGCTTTGCAGGTGTGAAGGGTGACACTGGGGAGGGACAGGGCTTTGCAGGTGTGGTGGGTGACACTGGGGAGGGACAGGGCTTTGCAGGTGTGAAGGGTGACACTGCACAGAGGGACAGGGCTTTGCAGGTGTGGTGGGTGACACTGCACAGAGGGACAGGGCTTTGCAGGTGTGAAGGGTGACACTGCACAGAGGGACAGGGCTTTGCAGAGCACAGGTGTTCAGGCACTGATGTGCCCTTCAGAGTAAGGGACATGGAGAGCTGATGGCTTGTTTTCCAAATGGGATAATGACAGTGACCTGGGAGCAGAGCCTTACTGACCTAATGACCGGCGTGTGCAATCCTCAGGAGGGTCTGTGGCAGGGAGGGATGTGGAAGTGCTTAGATGTGCCCTGACCAGAGAGGACTCCCCAGCTCCCTGGCTTTTTGCCCTTTTTATTTTTTTCCTCTCCTGCTTTTAACCTGGCAGCCCTACCATGTTGGGATTTTAAAATTAAAGCTAAAAAAATAAAAAACCAAACCAGAAAAAGAAAACAGGCCTTGGTTTTATAGACCCTACAGATGCATCCGGCACCAAACTGATCCCAGATGCGGCTCCACTGTCAATAGTGTTACACGAGGGATCAATCCCCTTCATTGTTTTATGTGGCCTCTACAGCATCATCAGCTAATTAAAGCTAATGGGTCCCAGAGCAGCACTGACAGCATCTGATCCTATCAGCCTGCACAGCCTTTCTCTTGACGGGCCACTCCAGAGCCAGATCCTGCACTCCAGAGCCTGGCAAAAGCCTGTATTGACTCGGAGGATCAGGCTACAGATCAATGGGAACTGTTGTTAAACAAACATCGCCGGATTAATGTCAGCTCCGCAGGGGGAGGAGGTCGATGGCTGCTAATTCGAGAGGGGTGGGAGGGAGCAAGGGGACGCGGTGACAGCGGTGACAGGGGCTGCAGGGGGAGAGGCCAGGCTGTGAAAATGCTCCCCGTGTCTGTGGCAGCCTCTGAGCGTTTCCCAATCTCGGATTTATCATCGCCCTGGGCGGGAGGCTGTGCTGGACAGGAGCCCAGTGGTGTCCCCAAGGGCACTGGAGGTGCCCAAATCCCTTTGCTTTGTGCGTCAAGGGCGACGTGGTGGCCTTGGGCTGTCCCCAGAGAGGACAGGGACCCCCGTGTCCCTTCTGCACGCTGTCCTTGGCATAAGCATCTCCCCCATTGTGGTGAACTGCTGAATCCTGGGATCCTGCTTTCCCTTCTCTTGTGGCTCCCGCTGTGCCTTGGCTGGGGATCAGGGGTGCCCAGGGATGTGGCTTGGGAAGCTTTCTATTCCCACAGCCAAACCACCCTGGGCTGCAGGCAGTTTGCTTGGGACTCTCTCCTCTTTCTGCCTCCATTCCTCTGTTTCTCAGGAAGTCTTTATCCCCGTTTGCAGCGCAGAGCAGCATTGTCAGCCCTGCAGGAGCGACCCTTGCCTTTGGGCTTTGTGTTCCTTCCCTCTGCCCAAGGAAGGCTCCTTCCCACCAGCACCTTTCCGTCCATCATCCCCCTGCATCCCCTCGTGCTGCCTCTCTGTTACCCAGAGCATTCCTGCTGGCCTCCGCGGGAAGGTGGGAGCAGCTCTGGCTCAGAGCAGGCGGCAGCGGCGCTCCCCGAGCTGCGCCCAGCTGACATCTGGGAGCTCGGCACAGCTCCGCTGTCGGCGCAGCTGAGAGCACAGGAGGTGGGGAGCCCCAGACACCTGCAGCTCGGGTAATAAATATTTATTGGGAGGTGACAAACACTCTCCTGGGTGAAGCCAAGTGAGCAGAAGGGAGGATTGCGGGGGAGTGACGGGGTGTGCTTTTTTGGGGGCTTTACGGTGGGGATGTCGAAAGGAGCAGCTGATGAACCAAAGGATGTTGAAATCCACGTTCATTTCCCTGACGCGGCTGCCTGACGTCAGGGCAGGCAGGAAACGTCCCCCTTGGCAAGAGAGGGCCTGGCACGAGGAGCCCTCACCCCGTGGGGACGGCGGGAGCCTGGCTGGGGCTGCCAAGATGTGACAGGAAGGAGCCAGGAGGATGCCAGGTCAGGGTCTGGTGTAAATGATGAAAGGGCTGAAGTTGAGTTGTTCTCTGAAAAGGAGAAGTGAAGGGAGCACCCAGGGTGGTGGGTGCTGTCACCTCGCCGTGCCTCGGGGCTCTGGTGGGTGATCTCATGGTGCTGGGAGCAGGGTCTGGGTGGGTGCCTCAGGCACTGACCCTGGGGAAATGGGAGAAGCTGCTTCTGTTTCTCTCCTGGTTCCTCTGTGTGTGGCCAGGGGAAGGGAAACTTCCTGCATTGAGACTTTGGGGCATTCTCTCCCTATCAGAGTGTGTTTAGCAGTCCAGTTGGAGCTCTCTGGGCATCGGGGCTGCCGTGTGCTCTCAGCAGCAGGGAGCAGCCCATCTCCTGTGGCTGTGCCATCCATCCCTGCCCTGAAGCTGCTGCTGGGCCCTGGCTTGCAGCCGTGCCCCTGCAGCTGCAGAGGGGGCCAGGAGGAGCTGTGCAGCTCCGTGCCGGTGACTCACCGTCCTCTGGCGTCGCAGGAAGCGGCTGCTGCCACGCTGGTGTGTGTGGGCAGCAGGGCAGTGCCCTGCCACATCCTGCAGCACCTCAGCTCCATGCCAGGCTGGAGCAGGAGCCCGGGATGGGGCAGGATGTGGGTGTCAGACCTGCTGGGTGCCTTGCAGGGCACGTGCTCCCAGCTCGTGATCCTGTCTGTGGCACGCTGGGGTGCTGCTCCTGGGGTGAGCACAACCACCAAGCTCTGGGATTTGTTTGTGCCAGGAGCTTTTCTCACAGAGATCTTCCCTGGGGTTCCACACTTAGCAGGTCTGCAGGCACCAGCATTGTCACGCTGAAGGTTTGAGGAGAGCTCTGCTGGATGTTCTTGTGCATCCTTGCACCCTGTGCTGACACGGAGAGGGGAACCTCCACTGTCCCCATGCCCCGTGCTCCACTTACCGTGTGGAAATGGGTTCAGCAAAGCCAAACCTCAGGAAACTCCAAGCCCTGGCACCGGAGGAGGCTTCACCCCCAGGAGCCGGGCTGTGAACAGAGGCTGTTGAGCTGCTCCTGCGGGGGCAGCGGGGTGGCAGTGGCAGAGCTGGCAGCAGTGCAGCAGCGGGGTGGCAGTGGCAGAGCTGGCAGCAGTGCAGCAGCGGGGTGGCAGTGGCAGAGCTGGCAGCAGTGCAGCAGCGGGGTGGCAGTGGCAGAGCTGGCAGCAGTGCAGCAGCGGGGTGGCAGTGGCAGAGCTGGCAGCAGTGCAGCAGCGGGGTGGCAGTGGCAGAGCTGGCAGCAGTGCAGCAGCGGGGTGGCAGTGGCAGAGCTGGCAGCAGTGCAGCAGCGGGGTGGCAGTGGCAGAGCTGGCGGCAGCAGGGACCTGGGGGATTAATAATGGAAGCGCTGGCATCCGTTTTACATTAGCGAGAGAAAGCTCAGTGCCCATCTCACCCAGCATGTAACTTTAATGCCGAGATAATGAGCAATGATATTTATTTGTAAGAGATCTGGAGATATCGCTGCCCAGGGAGCAGCCAGGAGCTGTCAGAGCCCTCTCCAGCCCCGCCGTGGCCGCTGCGGGCTGTAACCCGAGTGCTCCCCTCCCTCTGCCCGGCTCGCTTTTCACGCTCCAGCTCCCTTCACCCAGCGGGACACGTGGGCTCAGGGGAGCCTGGCTAAGATTTGCTGAAGCTGCTCGTGATTTGGGCTCTGGTGGTGAGGAGATGTGGGTCTCGCAGCGGGGTTAGGAGCAGCCCCTGGCACCTGCAGGTCCAGCTGCCAGGACAGGGTTTAAACCCATCTCGGAGCCTGCTCCCCGCACTGTCCCTTGGAGCATCGGGGTGTGCCCGAGGGGATGTGGGAGGGTCTCTCATCAGCTGGGCTGGAGAGAGGAGGGTGCTGTGGAGAGCAGGTGCTTTTCTCCAGCGAGCACTGAGATTTTGGAGCTGTTTTGGGGAGTTTTGAGCAGTCTTGCCTCCTCCTGGCTGGCTCCGTGGGGATGTTGGGGGCAGTGAGGCGTGCTCTGGGGAAGCAGCTGTATCCTGTGGGTGTTTGGGCCCTCGGACACCCCGGGTTGGGGACAGGGTTGGTCGGGAGGGCTGAAGGATGCCCAGTTGTGTAACTGGCCAGCAGACAGGCTTAGGCCGCCTCTGGCAGGTGGGTGTCCCTTCCTTATTAAGCCATCCCTGGGGTAATTAGTGGGTTAAAGCCTGATGAGATAATTCCCCATTATTTTTGTGCTATTGGGGGATTAGGAGCAGCGGGATTTCTCAGCGGCTTTATCAGCGCTCAGCTCCCGGGCTGCAGCGCACGTTTGCAGGCGGGCTGAGAGCCCCGGGCAGCCCATCCCCGGGGGTGCGGGCACGGGGAGCCCCGCTCGGGGGGCTGCTGCTGCCGAGGCTGTGCCGGCAGCGCTCTCCTGCCAGCGCCGGGACAGCCCCATCCATCACAGCCAGGAGGTGACACTTCCAAATAAACAGGGAGAGGTGGGTGGTGGAGCCGGGGGCGTCCCGGGAGGCTTCTCCCGTGATTTATGGCCGGGACAGGGCGCAGCTCTCGGCTCAGCCTCTGGGAGCTGTTTGCTGTCACGCCGGCCTGGGCTGGTGGGGGCTGCAAGGACAAACGTGCCCCGTGTGTCGCTGTGGGGACACCAGGCTGCCCCCGCCCTTCCCGGGAGCCCGGCCAGGACACCCTGAGGATGCTGATGGAGCTGGCCTTCAGCCCTCCCAGGGACACCCTGAGGATGCTGATGGAGCTGGCCTTCAGCCCTCCCGGGGATGCTCTGGTGAAGGAGGAGCCGGGCGGCTGGAAGCAGGAACGGAGTGAGCTGTGCTCGGTGAAACGGGGCCTGGCTCGGCGGGGCTCCCCCCGCTGCCAGCCCGGCGCAGGCAGCCCCGGAGCCGCGGGGATGGAGCTGGCATCGGAGCAGGGAAGCAGGCAGGCTGGACGCGGGCCAGGCTGCGCACTTGATCCAAACACAGCTGGAGCTGATCTGATGAAGTGAGAGGTTAAGAAGAGAGCATCTGTTATCTAAAGGGGACACACAGAGGGAGACTGTAAGCTCTTTATTCCCCCCACCCCACCCCCTCTGTTCAGTGCATCATCTCTGACTTTATTTCTTTGATTTATTAAGGAAGCCTGCGCTTCCGGGGCTGTAATTAAGTGCCACTGTGTGAGCTTTTGATAGTGCATGAATGATATAATGGCTCGCGCGGTTGCCGTCTGCTCAAGTGCTTTAGGACCGAGATAACCGAGCAGGGATCCCTCCTGCCCGTCCGGGCGGGGACAGAGGAGGCGGGGGAGGATGCGGGAGGCACTTAGCACCGCGGTGGGAACACGGCTCGGGAGGGCGTCCCTGACCCCGGCTGGGAAGGGAGTTCACATCCCCGTGGAGAAGTCCAGGGGAGCATCTTCACGGCTGCTGCCGGCTGAACCGGCTGTTGCCCCTCCCTTCCCTGTGCCTTGTGCTGCAGGTGGAGAGGGCACCACGGACCCTCAGGCAGCTCCTGGCTGCTGCACGGTGCCATCCCAGGGCTGCTTTTAGGGTGGGACATCTGTAGGCTCGAGGAGCAGTCGGTGTCAGCATCCTCAGCCCCCTGCAGGTCTCCCTCCGCTGCCGGAGGAGTTTGCTGGAGAGCCTTGCTGTGGAGCCAGGGCAGTTCTGGCCTCTGGAAAAGGGCCAGTGCTGGCAGGCACACGCAGCTGGAGGTGCCACGCTGGAGTTGTGTCACCCTGTCACCCTGTCACCCTCCCTCCCTGCACAAGGTAAGGCTCCCGGACAGGGTGGCATCTCCAGGAGGTGTCACTGATGCCAAGGGAAGGGTCTGTTCCCATTCCTGCCTGGCACAATGGGACCTGACCATGCTGTCCCTGTCCCTGTCGGTGTCCCAGGCCACGCTGGGCCCTGGCAGTCTCTGCTGATGCCTCTGGCTGTCCCCCAGGGCTCGGTTCCATTCCCAGCAGCGCTGCCCCTCACCCACGCCTGGGGTTTAGGCAGATACAAATTTCTTTTTCCTGTAAGGAACATTTTTGATACATAAGCAGGATTATTTCCGTGGCTTGGCCAGCGGCCACAGGAGGAGCGAGCTCAGGGCCTGGAGAAGATTTCGGCTCCTGGCTGAGGGGGGAGAGGAAGAGGAGGAGGAGGAAAGGATAAAAAAAACCCGAACCCTACATGTAAATAAACTTAAAAATAAAAAAGTGACAGAGATTATTTGCTGCTTAATGAGCTAAAATGTCCAACCTCCCACCGAGCAGCGACATTGTTTATAAACTACAGAAAGGGCTTTATTTTAATGGGCAGTAAATCCCATTCATCCCCAGCCTGGCAGTGCGGAGCGTGCGGGATGAATAGGCTGGCGCTGGACGCGGCCTCCTCGCTCCCGTGGCTTCTCCAGGGGGTTTTTCCCCCCTTTTCCCATATTTGCTGTTTTCCTCCTCTCTCCTAATCCTCAGCGCCGTGTTGATAACGGGGTTATCTGGCCAGGAAGAGAGAGGAATCCGTGCCTGTGCCTCGGCATGTCACATCCGCTGGCGTTTGTTTATTCATTTGAAAAACGCTCCCCCCTCCCCGTTCTGTCCCTGGGTGGCAGCTGGAGAGTGGCCCGAGATAATCACAGCCTTATTTTTTATTTATTCCTCTTAAATAAAGCCTCCTGTAGCCTGCAGGCAGATTTTGTCCAGTTGCCCCCATCCTGTGCTCCTTACTCTGCAAACAGGGAGTGATGGTCCTTGGAGCAGAGCCCTGCTCCTACAGCTGATCCCACTGAGGATCCCTCTTGCAGGGAAAATAGGTGGGGTTTGTGTGGGGACAGCCCCAGTGAGTGTGGCAGTGGGGCAGGAAGGACTCGGGCAGCAGCCAAGCAGTTGTAGGCAGGAAGGGCAGATCAATAATCTGTCCTGGGCAGAGGATTGTGGAAAATAAATGCACGGTCAAAGCATCCATGGAAATGAGAGCATCTGAGGTTTGGGTTAAAAAATGATGGCAGTTATTTCTCCAGGTTTGGAGCTGCTCAGGCCTTGCAGGACACCTGGCTGTCAGTGGGAAACAGGCTGATAAATGGGGATTGGGGAATCTTGAGCTGCTGGGAAAAGTTGGGAGCTGGTACCTACCATAGGAGAGGGAGCATGGTCAGGTCAGGTGGGAATTTCAGACATGCCTGACTTCCCCAGCACCTCAAAGAACTCCTGGCCATAAATCATAGGGTGAGGTACTCCTAAGGCAAGAAAGAAAATAGTAACTTATCTGTTCCTGCTTGAGTTTAATATCCATAATCTGCCATTAATCAAACCAGGGCTGTAGGATCCTTACTGAGGCCTAATCAGTGCATAATGGATTATCTACAGGAACTAATAAAAGGTAATTATCTATGCTTTGCAAGTTCCAATTACTGTACTTATATGATCAATTAATTCTTGTAACTGTTTCCCAGGTGCCATTTGTGTGACAACATTAGGCTGAGTGCAGGCAGAGGCTCAGTGCCTGCCTGGCTGCAGGGATGCCAGCAGGGATGCAGGGAGCAGCGGGTGCTGCCAGCAGGGATGCTGGAAGCTGAAGGAGAAGAGATTTAGAGGAGATATCAGGAAGGAGTTCTCTACTCAGAGGATGGTGGGCACAGGTCACCCAGAGAAGCTGTGGCTGCCCCATCCCTGGAAGTGTTCAAGGTCAGGTTGGATGAGGCTTGGAGCAACCTGGGATAGTGGAAGGTGTTCCCTGCCGATGGAGAAGGTGGGACTGGATGAACTTTAAGTTCCCTCCCAACCCAAACCAGATCCTGTGATGTGGAGAGCTGCTGGTGGCAGGGGTGTCACCCTGCTGGCACAGCCACCCTGGCACAGCCCAGTCCCTGCCCTGGGAAGATCCAGCTCCGTGCAGGGAGCTGAGGGACAGCGAGGGGCTGCCCTTGGTGGGCTCCCAGCTGTGCAGGGTGGTCCTGCCCCAGCCAGACCCCTCTGCTCAGCCCTGGGCTGTTCCCTCCCTGGGGCAGGAGCCCAGCGCGGGTTCAGCGGCCGCTCGGCCCCGGCGGTCACTGCACGGCCCTGGGGACATTGCCCGAGCTCAGCGTCACCTTGGGGACCCCCAGTGCTCCCTTCCCATGCCCCCAGCACAGCCAGAGAGGCAGCTGGCTCCTCTCATCTCCTGCTGCCTGTCCTCGGGTCCCTCTCTGCCTTGCAGAGTCATCCGAGGGTCTTGGAGGAGGAGGAAATATTCCAGCAATGTCTGTGCAGTGTCAGGGACGGCTTAAAATTACAATGAATTTGAGACACTTCTGTGTGCACTCGGGGCCCAGCATTGTTGTGGGTAATTCGAAGCAGATTGAGGCAAATGGCAGAGCTGAGGGCTCCGGCAGGATCCGGGAGGGGATGGAGGAGGAGAGGTGCTGGGGAATGAAGGGAAACACCATTCCTGCCGTGCTGGGTGGAGCCCCGGAGCCAAATCCTCCCGGGCTGACCCTGGACACCTCCTCACTGCTGCAGCCATGAGTCATGACTCTGCTTCTTCCTTCTCTTTTGGGGGATTTTTTAAACGTTCTGGAGCTCAGCAATCCAGTGTCGCCTTTTGGTGTCCTGTTTTGGGATCACTCAGATTTGGGGTCCCAGAGCCAAGTCCTGCCCCTGATGTGGCCTGGCTGGGACATGGGGATGTGTCACCCCATCCCTATCCAGTCCTTGTCCTATTGAACCAATCCCTTATGGGGAACCCAGGCCTGAGGCTGTTTGGGAAGGTGTTGGATGGGTTTAATGAAGTTCTCTCAAGATCTGTTCCAAATCTTTCTGTTTGGTTTGATTTCAGCCTTTGCAGAATTTCACATCGTTGCAAAGGAGCAGAAACAAGAAATTGTTTCAATTCAAAACTTGGGTTTTTTTAAAGAAACAAACAGCTGTCAACATGGGATCTTTTGAGAATTTCCATTGTTACTTCCCCCCAAACATGAAATTGATTCATCTGTCCTTAAGTCTTTT
This sequence comes from Cettia cetti, assembly GCA_013401135.1. Classification (NCBI taxonomy): domain Eukaryota; kingdom Metazoa; phylum Chordata; class Aves; order Passeriformes; family Sylviidae; genus Cettia; species Cettia cetti. The sequence continues at coordinate 15,629 of VZUI01024956.1, read as the reverse complement.
TTCTGGGAGCAATCCTGGTTTAATTGATGTTTTGGTTAACACAGGAAAAAAAAAAATCAAACTCACAAAAAGAAAAAGAAAAAAAAAAGGGAAAAAAAAACCCCCTGAAGCCTTTCTACTTAAAAAAAGAAACTCCTCTCCCAGCTCTCCCAGAGCCCAGGACACAACCAGTGCTTTGTTCCCAGCATGGGTGGTATTCCCAGCTTGCTCCAAGCTGTTCTGGGGCTGGAGGGGAAGGGATGTTTCCTCCTCTCTGCTCTCACACGAGCTCTGGGACACGATGGTTTTGGGGGAGGATGTCTCCATGGTGGCCAGAATTTCCTCTCCTGGTGTGAGTTGGGGGTTTGGGGCATTCCTGGAGCTTTGCTGAGTCATGGGATGGGGAGGTGGATGCAGGCAGGTGAGGCTCCGTGTCTCCATCACCTCGGGGAGCCCACTGGGCACTGAAATACCAGCCCTGAGGACAGAGACCAGCTCCCTGAGCAGCCCTCTCCTCTCTCCTTGGCTGCAGGACTGTCCCCAGCTCTGTGCTGCTGCTTTTCCCTCCTTTTCTTTTGTTTCATTCCTCTTTAATTTCTTGCCCTTTCCCCAAGCAAGCCACCACAGGCTCCTCGGGACATTCCCCTGCAGACTGTTCTCCCACTCCCATTGCCCCATCCCAGCCTTCTCTCCTCTCTGTTCTCTTGGCTGGGTGTTTGGGCTGTAGGGGCCGAGTCTGGGCTCGCCCAATCCCACCCAGTCCCCTTTCATACCTTTGATTCCAGCTTTCCAGCCTCCCCTGTGCAGACCTGACTCCCTGCCCACCTGGTGCTGGGAGTGGGGTGGGTTTGGAACGCAGCCCCCACCTCTGGCTGATTTACACCTTCCTGGGACAGCTCCTCTTGCACTGGGTTCCCAAATGAGCCTGACAGCGAGGTGGCAGCGTGGGGCAGGTGATGCTGGCCAGGGGCTCAGGCTCCTGTCACAGGGGCTGGGCTCATCCCTGGGTTCCTGCCAGCAGCAGGGCAGGGTTCCTGAGAGCAGGAGGGCCATGCCCCAGCCTGGAGCTGCAGACCCCCCAAATCCCCTGCTGGGTAGCTGGCCACAGTTGGGTGCATTAATTTCATATTCAGGTTGCACCGATCACAGGTTTTGTTGGATCAGATCTCCCTGTGACAGGATTTGTGCAGTGTGGTTTCACGGGCTCTGGGCAGAGCTGCTGCCTCTGGCAGGTGTCGAGGGGGACCAGTGCAGATCACGCTGGGAAATGCCACCCTGGGTGACAGGGGATCCCTGCTGAGGAGCTGCTTGGCACTGCGAGAGGCCAGCAACTGTTTGTCAGGATTAGGGAGGCGTGTGGCTTGGCAAAGCCTGGCTTAGCAAGGCCTGATGCAGATAGACACGTGTTCCCAGGCCAAATTTGTGTTTGTTTGCTGGCTTTGTTTTAATTTCAAATGGAACCCTCTTCCCTGTGGTTGGATCCTCCCAGCTAAGCAAGTTTTAGCACAGGGAAGTTGCTCGAGGAAAGGAAAGGATGCTGGATGAGGCGTGAAGTGAGAGCAACCGCTGTCACCACAAACACTTCCCAACCTCTGGGAACAAAACGATCGGGGATTTTTTTGCTCAGCCCTCTCCATTCATCCCCTTTCCCAGTGCTTTATTTCCTAAGCCAGCATTGCTGCTTTTATTATTCCTGCTCATTATTTAAATAGCACCAGAGGTGTACACAGCGTTTTTCAAATGCTGGGGAAGAAAAGGACTTTTCTCACAGGGGAAATTGTGCTAATTTAGGTGATTGTGGAAGAAATAATTAAGGCTGTGAGGGGCAGGGAGCACCACAGTGGTGTCAGAGCAGAGGGGTGGCCTGGGGCAAGGCCCTTGTGCCATCTTTCACCTGGGAATAGGAATTGTGAGCTTCAGGAATGTGGGTGATGAGAGAGGCATGTCTCCCTCAGACACAGCTCTTGTGCCAAGGGCTTCCAAAAGGAGAGGGAAAAACAATCCCAGACTTGTGGCACCCGGTAATGCACTGACCCAATTGTGCACTGCTGTGTAAGGGGAGAGAAATTCCTTCCTGACCCTTGGGCTCATCAGCCCATGCCCTGAAGCATGAGATTTGATTTTCTTTATCTGGCTTTCCATAATTGCAGATGTCGTGGTCGGTGCTCCCCGTGTCCCACCCGCTGGAAGCAGCAGCTGCTGCCTTTAACTCAATGGACCTTCTCCTCTGGGAGTTCCATCCCGAGGCTTTGCTGGGAAGTGCCTGCAAGGAGGCAAGGATTGCTGGGGGTTTTCCCAGGCTGGTGGCTCAGCTGGGGAGGGCAGGTGTCCCCAGAGCCACGGATAAAGTACTGAACTTTATTTGGGATTTCTGTGGGTGCCTTGCCAGAGCCCATCCCAAAAGAGTTAAAGGCTCTCGCCCCTTCCAGCCTGGGGAAGTGGAATTAGTCACAGCCCTCAGGAGAAGTGCTGGCCAGGTTATAAAAATGACAAACGAGCAGAAATCAATAATGAAGTTAGTGTTTTCTGGGAATGCTGGGCACGAACAGAGGAATACATCAGCACGGGTGGCAGGTGCAGGGATGGCCCCGTCCCTTGTGTTGTCCCTTTCTCCTCCCCATCATCTCTGGGTCTCCCTGGCACCACCCGCAGTGGGATGGTTGTGCACACCAGCACCTCCCTGGGATTTCTGGTTCCTCTTGGAGCAGAGGTTGTGACTCCAGCTCCCTCTGGGAGCTCCTTCAGCACGAGGCAGCTCGGGGATGTCGGGAATTGGGGATTCCAAAAGGTGCCCACAGGGATGCTGAGTTTGTGCTTAATCTTCAGGGTACAGGGGAGCATTCCCACAGCAGAGAGGGAGCACTGGAGGCCACGTTTCCTTTTCCAAAGGGACTTGGGCATGTCTGGAAAGGAAACGGCTGCCTAATTAGATGGCTTGAAAATCTTTACCACCGCTCGTTGCAAATACATTCATCATCCCTTATTGAAAGAACCACGCTGCAAAAATGACATTATTATGATTATTATTATTTATAGTGTAGATATGAATGAGCTTAATCCCTTCCTAGCCTGGGCTGGGTTCAGAAAGTGAACCCAACATCCCAGTCCTGCTTCTTGGCCCTGGTGTCACCTGGGTCCTGTGCAGCCATAAACCTCATTTGGGATGTCTTGGGAATTTGCAGCAGTGCTTGAAGGTGGGCAGCTTTAAAATGTGTAAGGGAGGGGGGGAAAAGTGGCCCAGGGGTGTAAATAAGAGGTGGGAGTAAGGGGGGTGAGAAGGGACTGAGCTGCTTCAGGGGAGCAGGAGGAGTCTGCACAGCATTCCAGGGTTGGTGGCTTTCCCAGGGTATTAACACATTTCTCTAATTAATATAAACTTCCTTAATCAGCCCTGGGTTCTGGTTGAGCTGGCTGGGTGTCCCGCTCCCTCCTTTGGGATGTGGTTTCTCTGGGAGGCAGTGCCTGGAGCCTGGAGCTCTGTCAAAGCCATGAAGAGCCTCAGGGGTGGGTGGCAAAATGCAGATCTTGATTCCTTGTGGTTCCTCCCTGCCTGTGGTGGCCTGGGTGACACCCAAACCTTGAGGGGCTGTTGGAAAGCAAGGGGTTAATGGAGGCTGGGAAGAACTCCTGTTCCTCCAAGGAAATCACTGATCTGGGGTACACTGCTCATTTTCAAGGCATTGTCTCCATCACCACCTTCCAGTTGGAATTAGTGGGGCCAGTTGGACAAAGTGGGCTCAAAGCAGAAGCTCCCACTCTGACCACCCCAAGAACTCCTCAAACTTAAAAAATCCCAGAGCAAACCAATCCCACCCCCTCGCTGCCTGGATGGAGTGAAGCAGCTCTGGGGTGTGAAGGATTTCCAGCCCCTCTTTGCCATCAGCTGGGCAGGGAGGAGGTGTGCAGTGTCCTGCTGGGATGAGACGGCCCTCAGGAGCTCCCACAGAGAGCTGCCAGCACCTTCCTGAGGCACAATTCCAGGTGCTCCAGCACATCCAGGCCCTTCCACCAGCACGGATCCATCGGAGCCACGCCGGTGCAAGGCAGCCTCCCTGCCTTGGGTCCCTGCCAGTGCCGAGAGCTCTGCCCGATGCTGGTGGCACTGGTCCAGCCCTCAGGCTAATGAGGTGGCTCCCAGTCCCGGTTAATGATTTGCCAGGAGCGCTGCCGGGCTGAATCCCTGTCCCGAGTCCCAGCTCCCGCGGACACGCCGCGGTGCGCTCGGCTGTCGCGCTCTGGCCCCGGAGCTGCTGCGCCGAATGTTTTGCAACAGAAAACCCCAAACCACATGAAAGCAGCCGAGTTTCGTGTTTCATTGTAACCCCAAATTCAGGTTTGCCAGGAGTCTCGGTCGTTTTAGGAACCTTTCCCACGGACCTGCAGTGAAAGCTGTCGCTGAGCCCGGTTTTGGTGCGGACCCAGGCGCGACTCGGGTCACATTTGGGGTTTGTGCAAATGTGAAATCCCAAGGGTTTGAGAGGAAGGAAAGAGGGAACCCAAACACATGTCAGGGCAGTGCTTGTGGGGAGCCCTGCTCACATCTGGGGCCAGGCTGTCATTCCTTGGGGTCCCAGGACCGTGGCACCCATATTCTCTGCACTGAGGGATGTTCTTGGGGATGCTTTGAACCAGCGTGGCAGCATCACCCCCAAACCAGCTGCTAGAATTTGCTAAGTGCTGGTGCTCTGAGCATCCTGGCTCTGGAGAGTGACCCAAGGACATTGTGGCAGCTTATCCTGCCATCCATCGCCTCTGGGGCTGCTTTGGAGTGGCTGTGGGTTTGCTTTAGGAAGAACCCAGTGAAAGCCAGCGGTGTGCAAAGATGCTCCAAAAACCAAACGTCGGGGTGGGGATGGGGCTCCCTCGAAGCACGCCTGGCACACACCCAGCCCTGCCTCTGGATTCGGTGCGTTATTGGATCCACCCGCGGATCGCTTTTTCGGCAGCGCCGGCTTTCCTTTCTCCAGCAATTTCCTGAAATAACGTTAGGGAAATGTGAAAATCTTGAACTTTTGAACCTCCCCAGAGGACGGCAGGAGGAGGGGACGCCCGCCTCCTCCCTGACGTTTATTTTGGCTACAGGGCCTGGGGATGGGGAGGAGGGGGCTCTGCAGGCCGCAGAGGAGCCGGAGCAGCGCTGCCCCTTATTAATTAATGACTTTCTCATCGGTGGGTCGTGGAGGCGAGGAAGGCAGAGGAAGTTTTCTTTTGCTGGCAGATGCCGGGGAGAAGGGGAGTGCCTGGGCTGGGTGGCGAGGGCAGGGGGTGACACTCGGGGTGATGGATGGGGCCGCGGGATTTTCACCGGGCCCTGGACACGGGCGGCTCTCACCGGAGAGCAGCAGAGAAGGGCAGGGGGATAGGCTGTGCCTGGGAAGTACTTTTCCCTCTGATGAACTTCAGAGGAGTATAAATCACTGCCAGGCTGCAGCTGCGGAGCATGTGACGCTGGCAAATTAATGGGCCTTCGGAAAAGCGGCCATCACATTCCCCTCCAGCCTCTTAAAGGCACCGCCAGCCTTTCCAGGGCTGGGAATGGGGAACTGGGGGGTCAGGGCTGGGCTGGGGGAGCCTCATGGTGCTCCCTGGGTGAGCTGGGTGTGCTCATGGAGGTGATCCAGCGTGAGGGCCCTGTGATGCTCTCCATGGTGCACAGCTTTCCATGGTGGAATTAAATCCATGCTGCACTCAGTCCATGCTGCACTCCATCCATGGTGAAACTCAATCCGTGGTGGGACTCAGTCCGTGGTGGAATTAAATCCATGCTGCACTCAGTCCATGGTGCACTCAGTCCATGGTGGAACTCAATCCATGGTGGAACTCAATCCACGGTGCACTCAGGCCATGGTGGGCTCCTGCTCTGCTGCCTGTGGACAGACAGTGCCAAGGTGCTCCTGGAACTGGTATTTTTGGGTACCTGACAGGGCTTGGTGTAGTGGTGTCTCTGCTCTGCTTTCACCTCAAGTTTTGTGCACAAGAGGGGAGGCTGGAGACCGATCCAGGGCACCCAAAACCTTGTGTCTGGAGTGTTGAATCTGCATCAGAGACGGCTGAGCCCCTGCCCAGGGGCAGCAGGATGCTGTGGCAGGGGACCTTGGAGCAGCTCCCTCACGGTGGCACCAAGAGGCCACCACGTGCCAAGGCTGGGCATCCCCAGCCATCCCATGCCAACCTCACAGGCAAGCTGCTGGAAACTCATCCAGGGTCTCCAGGGCCACCAGGAGAGCCCATCTCACCTCCTTGCTCCTCTGCCTTGCTCTTTAAAGCAGTGGTGCAAGAGGGGGAGAATCCAGTGCTGCAACTCCTGCCCAGTGCTGCTGGAATGCAGGAGGGGGGTTGGGGCCAAGCCACCAGCCCAACAGTTAAAAATTACTAAATACTTCCCTAATATAATTAGGTTTCCATGCAAGTAATTGCCTTAATTGCCAGAGGGATGTGGGGCAGTGCAGGGGAAGCCAGGCTGGGCTGGCCCTGTGCTGCTGCTTTGGTCTCACGTTCTGCTCCAGCTGGAACGAGGGATTTGTGGGGGGAAGATATCCCCAGGGATGCCCCAGTAGGGATTTGCCTGGGCCAAGAATAAATAAAAGTGCTTTGTGAACACGGTGAGGATGGAAGCAAGTGGTGGCCAGCAGGACCAGTGTCACCCTCCTTGGATGGGTTTGCTGGGAGATGAGCTCAGATTCCACCAGGACATGCTGCAGTTTAAATTCCTGCTTATTTTCTAAGTGCTGTTGGAGGAGGGAAAGTCAGGCAGGCAAAAAGAAAAAAAACAACCCAACCAAAACCAGAGCCCACTCTGTGATTTACGTGGTAAAGGAGATAAGTGGGGATTTAAGGAGAAGGGAATATATAATTGAGACGAACGTGTAACATGAGCACGGATCCAAACAGAGAGATTGTAATCAGAAGTGTGAGGAGAGGCTGGGGTTTATTAATGAAACGTCTCATCCATTTGTCAGCTGGAGAGGAGCAGCCTTTCCCAGCAGCTGGAGGTGGAGGGGGTGCATGTGGGGATTCTCTTGGCGTGCAGGGATCGAGGCTGCCATCTCCCTGCCCCGCTGGATGGTGCTCAGCCTGGAAACCCAGGCAGGATTAGAGGAAAAAAAGGCAGTCTGTGGTTTCTGGGAAGCTGGATGTTATTGTTTTCCTGGCTGGAATCTGCCCTAGAACTCAGGAGCTGGGGGAGCTGCTCCCCAGGGCTGAGAAGCACCTGAGGAAGGGCTTGTTGGAGCCTTCTTCCAAGTCCCTCATCTTCCTCATGCTCTCCCTGATCCCGGTGCTTGGCTGCCCTGCAATGCCCAGGCACATCTGGGAAGTGCTGCTGACCCCATCCCACAGCCCTGCTGTCCCCCAGAGCTTGGACAAACCCCTCTGGCCTAGCCTGGAGGCTGCAGTCTGGTGCAGGCACATCTAACCCAGCTTTGGAGGAGCCCTGGGAGCCGTGGGGAGAGCAGGGAGCTCCCAGCAGGGTCCCCAGTGCCACATTTCCAGGAGCTGTGTGCCCGCAATTCCCATGGTTTGCCCCTGCTCCGTGGTGTGGGGTTCTGCTCCGTGGTGTGTGGTCTGTGCTGTGGCTCACCCAGTGCCTGTTGTTGGGGTGCCACCAGGAGAGGTGACACCAAAGCCTGGTGCAGTCACCCTGTTTCATGGCCCCCTCAGTCCCTTTTATCCCTGGTGCAGTCCCCCTGTTTCATACCCCATCCCATTTCACATCCCTCTTATGGCCCAGCTTTGCCTTTGGGGCCTCTCCATCCCCTGGGGTTGGACGCTGCCTGAGGGTTTCACCCAGGGCTGTGCTCGGCCCTGGCAGGGGAACGCTGCTGCCTCTGCACAAAGGGAACATTTTTGTGAGGGGTCCTTCCCCTTCCCAGGCCCTGGCAGTTATCTGTGGGCTGCCAGAACCCCTGGAACGCCGAGCCCCGCCGGACATTGACCCGTCCGTGCCGAGCTCAATTAGCTGAGGCTATCTGATTGGACTTGGCGCAGCCTAATTAGCTTTGGACTCCAACCAGAAACTTAAACCCAAAGGCAGCTTGCAGGCAGCCCATCCCTTGCTGCTGCTGCTGCCTGCCCGAGGGAGGGGAAAGCTTTCCCAAGCCTCCTCTCTGGCCTGGGAAGGGGGAAGAACCCACCCAGGCTGCCTGCCCATCCCTCTGGCCACAGAGCTGGAGCTGAGGGGGCTCAAGCCTCCCTGCCTCTGGCCACACAGCTGGAGCTGAGGGGGCTCAAGCCTCCCCTCCTGCCCAAAACATGTTTCTGATCCCCAGCAGGTCACTTAAAACCAAAGGCAGCTCCTTCCTCTCGGGAAAAAGTGCATGGCATCTTGTTTCCAGAGGGAACTTGTGTTTTGGAAGGGGATCTGACTCTGCCTTCACTGTCCTGTCACACACCTTCCTGTGTAGCACCCAGTTCTCAGGCTCCTTCCTCCTCCCGAGGGTCACAGAGTGGGTGGTTTGTCCCTGGGGGAACTGGCTCACTCCAGAGGGTTCTCCAGTCATGGGTGGAGACGTGGAGGAGGAGCTGAGGTGGGAAGGGTGGCTCTGGGCCCTGGGTTCCTTTCCCCATCAGGGTTTCCATCTCTGTGACCATTAAAGCACAGAAATGCTGCTGGGAAGGGATTTTCAGGGATCTCTTGACCAGCTTCCCACCAGGCATGGTTCTGAGAGGTGGGAGACTTGGAAAACACCATTCCCAAGGGCTGCCCTGCCCAGCTCCCAGCAGTGAAACCCTCTGGACGGGTGGCTCATCCCACTTGGATGCTCACCAGATGTCTCCTGACCAGGTGACACCTCTGTGCCCATGCCAGGCTTGCTGGATCTCAGCCGAGGGATGCAAAACTCCCCGTGGCCTTGCCATCCTCCAGCAGCCCTGAGGAAAACCACCACAGCTGGACTTCTGGAAAACCAGCCAGCAGCCTTGGTTTTGCTGGTCAGTGTCTTTGCAGCTTTGGTGTCTTGGGCTGCCAGCTGCCCATGGGCAGTGAGCACCAGCCCAGGCCCCGCTGGATCAATTAAAGCCCATTATGCCAAGTGAATGACTGTAATTATCTCAAATCTGGATTAATGTGCACGCACAGCTCCGTAACACAATCCTTCTGCCCTGTGCTTTGTGGGCCTGGGAGCCAGGCAGAGGCAGGGATCTGCAATCCAGGGCTGTGCCTTCCTCCTCCTCCTCCTCCTCTCACCTCCTGCTGCTGTCTCACACCCGGGCACGGAGCTTGGCCCATCCTGTGGGATCTCTAGGAGCCGTGTGGGCTGATGGTTGCTCTTGGGGCTGAGTTCAGGTGGGAGCAGAAGGCGGTGGGGAGGTGCTGTCCCTCCTGCCAGTCCCCAAAATCAGCAGAGCGAGGGTGGGTGCAGCAGATCCTGCACCCCCAGGACCCTGTAACAAATGAGGAACACGTTTTAGCCCGTGGATCTCAGAGCTGGGCTGGGAGAGCTGCTGGGCTGCTCTGCTCTCGGTCTTTAGGATTTGGCTCATCCCAGATCTGTCAGAGGGAGAATATGGGAAGCCGAGGGTTGGGAGCTCCTGTTTCCAAAGCACTCAGCTCCCTTTTGGCTGCTTCTTGCCCTGCCTGCTTTGCAGAGGGATATTCCAGGGCTCCAGGGAGCAGATTCCACAGGAGTGGAGAGCTTGGCCCCAGCTCTGAGCCCCATGCACTCTCCACATCCCTCCTCGCTGGAGCCCAGCGTGGGGATGTCCCCAATGTTGGGGACAGTGGTTGGGGTGAACTGGGGCAGTGCCTGATCTGGCTTCTCTGGTGGGCCCAGCACGTGTGTGGCTCCTTCCTGGGGTGTCCTGGGGGATCTCCAGCATGGGGGGAAGCTTCTCCTTTCCCTGCTGGAATGAGCCTGAAGCTCCCGAGCTCCCCACACATCTCGCTGGATCCTGCTTGGATTTTCATAGCTCAGAGCCCAGCACCCCCTCAAGGGCAATTAGATCCTTTCCAATTTGCCCGTGAGCCCATAAAACTGCAATTGAATGTAATTAAAAGGCCATAATGAGCTCCAGCAACCTGCGGGACCACTGTGCTTTAGCTCTCACCGTGCTCTTTTCGGGGCTGGGATGGAGCCAGCGAGGCGGCCAAGGTCAGCAGCTGCAGGGAGGGTGAGGAGCTCCCAGCAGAGCCCCCGTGGGCAGGATGGGCAGACCTGGGGAAGTGCCTGGGTGCCACCATCACCACGTCCCCACGCTGGTGATGCCCATCAGGGAAGAATCCCTGGGAGCAGCCTCTGTTTTTGTGGAGCAGAGGGAGCACCTTCTCCACTGGCCTCCTTTCCTGCTGGTTTGGCATCTGGAAAGGGGCCAGCTGGTGCAGGCACCTCTCAGCGTGGCCATGCTGTGTTTGGGGAAGCTTGGTGGCTGGGGACGGTTGTAGCAGTGGTGGCTGAGCCCTTGTCCCTTGGCAGTGGGGTCCCCCAAACCTCCCTTTTAGGGTCAGGACACCCAGGAAGTCGGAGAGGTCCAACCCCAAGCAGGGTTTGCCTGGGAAATCCCAACTCTGCCAGATTTGGGGTGGAGAGCCGGGCTGGGGGCATCAGTCCCACACCCCAAAAAGGCCAGGAGGGGCCAGCCCTGCTCTGAGCAGAGGGCTCTGAGGAGCTGCCACGTCGAGCCCTTCAGCAGCCCCCCCGGCAGCGCTGGCAGCAGCACTACACTGCCCCTATTATGGGCTGGCCCTGCCGCGTTCCCAGCCAGTAAATTAGGGGCAGTGAGTGCCGAACAGAGAGCATTGTGAGCGCGGGCCAGCGCCGGCCCTTGAGGGATGAAATAGGAGCCTGTAATTTCTCAGCACTGTTGTGACATCTTTGCACAAGCGTGTGATTGAGTCACATTTGCTTTATCAGCAGAATCCTTGTTTGCCTGGGTGCACCCTCCTCCCTCCCCCTCCACCCAGCGCTGCCAGGGTGGGGGAGAGCTGCCCGCTGCCCTCCCCCTGGGCTTCCCTGCTCTCCCCAGCTCCCCATATGGCCTGCTGCTCACCCTTCCTGCTCTTCCCTTCTCTGCCTGCCCCTGCCTGCCTGGGGTGTGCCTCCATGTGGTGGGGAGATGCTTGGGGATGGGGTCCATGCAGGGCAGGAGCCAGGAGGAGGCATTTTCTCTGGTGATATGGCAGCTCCTGGGTACAGCAAGCTTCTGGAAAATTCCCCTTTTCAATCCTTCCCCCTCGCAGATGGGGTAGCCCCTGCAGGCTTCCAGCTCTGCCACTGCTCCAGGAGCAGGGTGTGATTTTAGCCAGCTCCTCAGAGGGTGGGATGGGGTTTTTAAGGGAAAAAAAAAAAATCCAGATAAGCCCCTGTGCTGATGGTGAGCACACTTGGTCAGCCCTGGCACGGGCTCTGTGTGCTGCCTCCTCCATGGCAGCTCTGAAGCGTGAGGAACAGCTATCCCATTTTGGGGGGTCTCAGAGCCCTGGGCACCCAGGGTCCAGCAGGTGATGGGTGAGTTAGGGGAGAGTGTCTCCCACTTTGAGCCAGATTGCTGAAAAGTGGGATTCTCTCCAGAGGAGAAAATAAACCAGGACAGAGAGGAGGAGCAGGTGTCAGAGCTGCAGGGACAGAGGTGACCCAGCTGTGGGACAGGGGTGCTGCTGCAGGGTTTGGGGAGGGTCCCACTTTGGGGAGCAGCGGTGGCTGAGCAGTGGGATGCTTTTACACTTCCCCTTCACCTTGTGGGAAGAGAGCAGAGGTTTCCTGAGTGGCAGGCAGGAATTGTGGAGGGGAGGGCGTGCAGAGTGCAGGGGAAAAGCTGCTCGTGGGCGCCGTAACCTCACGGCAGGGCCCATCAAACCATCAGGTGGAACGCTGGCAGGAGGCAGCAGCAATGCCTGGCAGTGTCAGAGGGATGCTGAGGAATTCCTCCAGCCAAGGGGACCCCCTGCTGCTGCACTGAAACCCTGAAAGCAGCTCTGCTGCTGGCTGGGCTGGGCAGAGGAGCCGAGTGTGCTGCGGGAAGCTTCGGGGAGCGCGGAGCCAGGGTGAGAAGCTCTGTGGCTTTGAGGTTTTGGTTTGGTCAAAGTGAAACCTGCTGGGAGGAGAAATCCACCCTGTGCAGATTGCAGCTGAGACTTGAGTTTCTCACTGCCCTGGAGCAGCGTGAACCACCACGGCATCACCTGGGGAAGAGTCTGAGTGGGGCTGGAGAAACTCTCCCAAATCTCCGAGCAGATTCCTGAAGAGAAACTGCACGTGGGGGTTTTGAAATGCCTGCAGAAAGACAGGCTGCTGTGTGCTGCCCCGTGTGCAGGGTTTGGGGGGTCTCAGAGGGATGTTCTCAGGTTTATCTTTCTACTTGAGTCCAGAAATATAAAAAGAAAAAGCAATTCCTGTTACTTTTTGGTGAAATCAGAGCTACTCAGCACTCTTGACCATGCTGCATTCCCGGCCCTACATCCCTTTGCCTGTAGGTGTGGAAAAGATACTCAGAAGGGATTTGTGGATGAAGCATCTTGTGCCACCTTGGGGTGCCTGTTCCCAGGGGTTCCCTGTGTGCTGGGAGCCCAGGGGGTGTGAGGGGATCAGTCACCTCTCCTCACGGGACAAAGTGCTTTAAATGCAGCTGAGTTTGCTTGGATTTCTCACAGGCTGCTGCGTGTTCCTTGGATCCATGGATGAGTTTTTGGGATAACAGCCAGGCTCAGGTCACACCCTGAGTGTGCCCAAGGCAGGCACTGCTGGGTCCGTGGCAGCAGCCACTGCTGGGAGGAGAAGGAGAGCTCTTGCTCCATCCTCCCTTCAGTTCTCAGCTGTGCTGCTGTCGACTGAGAGCAAACTTACTCAAGATTGTAGGCCAGGGGCTATTTAAATTCATCCCCGAGTTTGTGATCAGGACAAAAGTGAGGACCTGACCTCTTGTGGTCACAGCCTTACCATGGCAATTTTCACATGGGAACACCATCCTGCCCATTCTTCTCCTGCTGTTTGCCTCCCATCCCCTGCTTTGCTGTGGGGAAGGAGAGGGGAAAGGGAAAGGGAAACCTCCATCACTTGAGGTTCCTTGTCTGGAAAGCACGTGAGATTCCCCAGCTGCTTTTGAGGAATGAAAGCAAAAGGACAGGGATTTTCACTGCTGGGTTCGTTTTGGTGTAGGGTCAGCCAAGAAGGAACATGGGGCACTGCCTTTACCTGATCCACCTGCATTTGGGGTTAGGATTTGGGACCTGGGCACCCCCAAAGTGATGCTGGAGAGCAGAGGAGGAGGAGGAAGAGGAGGATGTTGGCAGGGGCCTGGTCTGTGCTGCTGGTCCTGTTCCCCTCCCAGCGTGGCCCCGCAAAGCCCCAACACCAAGGGCTGACTTAAGGAAGGGAGTGGCAACCCAAATTTAGAACTTCCTGCTGTTTAATACCCAGAGTTGATTGCTTTCTGATTAAGGGGGAAAAGGTGCTGAGAAAAATAGAAAAAAAAAGCAAAGCAGAAGCAGGGGGTTGTGAGTGACTTCCCAAATCTCAGCTGGTGTCAGGGACAGGCTCGTGGGCTGGGCCTACAGTGACAGCTCCTCGAGCCCTGCACACCCCTCTGATCCCAGTGGTTGACTGTGGGTTCTATCCTGGGTGAGCAGCTCTCCTCAGCTGCAGAAAAACACAGCTCAGGAGTCACTTTGTGCCTTGAAATATGTTTGTTTTTTTAACTTCCCCTCTCTCGGATGCGAGTGCTGAGCCACCAAGCTGCTGAGTAAACTGCCAGGATATGCCAGAAAAGGTTTTCCAGCAGAGCTAGGTCACTGGAGTTTTACTGGCAAAGCCTCTTAGGCATAAATGAAGATTATTCTGGTGAAAGCCTATGCTGGTACACTTTATTCCTGTACAAATGAGCTATCCTGGGGGGGAAAAAAGCTCCTCTGCACGTTGGAATTGTTTCTGCTCTGGGACGTTTTGTGGTCTAGGAATATTGAAATCACAGCCCTTGGTGATAGTGCTGGATCAGCAAAAGCTGCTTCAGCTGCTGCAGGCGTGCCCTGGCCAGGCAGCAGTGCTGGGAGTGACACTGGTGACAGAATGCCACAGGGAAGGGTGGTGAGGGCTGGTGGCATTGCAGGTGTTCCTGGAGGGTCTGGCCTGTCTGTCTGGGTGCACCCAGCTGTGGAGGGTGGCTGCTCCAAGCTGCAGCTTTGTGCTGAATACCAAGGGATGGAAAAGAGCAGTGCAGCTGCCCAGGGGTGTTGGGTGCAAATGTTTTATGAAGATTTTTTTTTTCCCCTTATTGAAAATTATTGATAATATTCTTGCTTTAATTATTATTATGATAATGCCAGAAGAGTGCTGTCTGAGGGAGGGGTGATCCAGCAGTTGAGGTGCTGCCCTGGATTTTGGAACTGCCAGGATCTGTTCCCGGCTTTGGCTCCAGTTTGCTGTGTGATTTTGGTGAAGGTGACATCAGTCTGTGCCCTTCTTGTGCCACCAGCATCTGCTTTTGGGGCTGCTAAAAACCTCAGTGAGGCAGGAATCCATCCCAAAGAGATCTTGGAAAGGCAGGGATCTGCTGAGGGAAAGGGATGAGCACCAGAAACACAAAACTCAGGCTGGCTCTGGTGTCCAGGGGCTGGCTGCAGGTGTGGGAGCCCTCACAGGCTCCTTGCAGCCACCCCTTGCACATGGATCATGTGGCTCTGCCCTAAATGTCATATTCCTTGGGAAAAAAATCCCCATCCAAACTCTGTGGCTGGCAGGCTCGTAGTTTGGAGGAAGAAAAAGAGCTTCACTGCAAATTCTTCAGCTGCTGACGAGCTCTGGTTTCTGATCTCCCAACTGCCAAGGGGCATCTTCGGGGATAGACAGAGGTCGTTGTGCTAAAACAAAGGACACACACAGAAAATAGCTGCAGTTGATGGGTGTGACAGAGGGGAAATGCTTTCAGAACTTTTTTTTTTTCTTCCTATTTTTTTTTTTTTAATTTAGAAACAGGCAGAGAGTTTATTTTGGTCAAGAGATAGTCACACACAGCAGCTTTAAATGGCAGAACTCCTCGAGGAGAAGGAACAGTCTCACACTGCTAGGGCCGAAAATGCCTTTGGGGAAATGCCTCCTCTGTTTGCTGCAGTCCAAGTGGTGCTCATCAGTTTGGGAATTTATTTGTGTCTGTTAAAGATATTTCCTCAATCTAGGCTTTTTTCTGTTTTAAATTTATCTTTTTTTGGTAGCATTCTTTTTGCAGTCAAGGTCCTTTAGGATTCTTGTGATGGGGAAGAGGGCAGATCCTCATATCCCACTCCTGATGCCCATCTCTCCACCTTAGGTTCTGTTTTCCCCAGACTCCAATTCCTTCCAGCCCTGGGCTGAGCTGCCTCAAGTGGACTCTTGGTTTTGCTAAGTTTAAAAAACCATATTTGCTTGCTGGATGTAAATGTTTGCCATTGCTGCTGCTCTCCCAGCAGGGTTTTGGAGCAGGGAGTGTTTGCATGAGGAGTGGAAACCTCCCAGTGTCCAAGAAGTTGCCTGGAACTTTGGAGTTCTGATGCTCTGCAAAAGTCCTGGTCTGGTTCAGATTTCCCAGTGTGTGGCCGAGGGGTTTTTTGGGTGTAAACACCCCCAAATGTGGCTGTGCCTACCCACATCTCCCTGTTCCATGCACCATTCTCCTGTCCTGTCCTGTCCTGTCCTGTCCTGTCCTGTCCTGTCCTGTCCTGTCCTGTCCTGTCCTCTCCTGTCCTCTCC
>VZUI01024948.1:0-23225 GCA_013401135.1 Cettia cetti | reverse complement strand
GGCACCCTTTGTCCATTTTGGGACCATTTTGGGTGCACCCTGGGTGCAGCCCTGGTCAGGCTCTGTCCTGCCCAAGGTGGATCCTGGAGGTCTTTCAATAAATCCCTGCTTTATTCTCCAGCTCTGTGCAGCCTCTGCTCCAGCTCAGCCCAAGGCATCACTCCTCTCCATCAATTGCCACATTCCCTCTTGCCCAACAGCAGGTGAGCCATAGCCAGAGGCAGCAGGTGCTCCCTGCCTCCCAACTGCAGCCTAAGGAAGAGGGAGACCTGCTTGAATCCCTGCTCCCTTCCCTTCCAACCTGTCCCTCCTGGAGCAGGCACAAGCTAACCCCAGGAAAAGGGGCTGCTCCTCACTGCTCCCCTGTAAGCCACACAACAGTGAGGATGATTATTCCAGACTTGGAGTAAGAAACAAAACACGTGAGGGAAGCTGAAGACCTCTCAGCATGTGGCACCAAGCAGCTGTTGGCTAAAAGGGAGCAGCAGGTTGTGATCCCTGAGCTTTCCTGTATAAGATGTTTCAAAACAAAGTGGCAGCTGCTGCTGGGGTTTTTTTGATCTTACCGTGCCTGCACGAGCTGGGTGTGCTCTGGAAGCACCTGGGCAGGCTGAGGGCCAAGGTGCTTGCCTTCTGGATGGGGGTCAGACCCAAGCACTTTGGGGCAGGCATTGAAGTAAAAAACTCAGCACCCAAGGGGTGCTAAACCAGAAATAATTTTAAAACCCCAGACAAGCAGAGAGAAAAAGTCAAATGAGGCATTTATGGAATTACAATGCCTCCAGGAGCTAGGTGGTGCCTAAGCTGGGGTTTTAATTTTGCAATTTTGAATACTGCCTAAATGTCATTTGGCTTTGTTTTGCCTTTTTCTTGGCTCAGTTCTTTTGCCCCTCTCTACCTCACTCTCTCCATCCACATGGACATGTTTTTGCGGGACTTTAAGACAGCGAGATAAAAAGACAAATGGCCAATCCTGCTCAAAATTGCTCATTAAGGCTGATGTGCTTTGAGATACTCTCCGAGTCTGCTCTCCAAGGCAGCTTGTGAACTGCAGTGTCCCGAGATAAGGAACGCAGTCCCCAGTGAGCAGCAGCGTGGGATGTGACCTGTGTGATCACTGGTGGCACTACAAGTGTCAGATCAGGTCAAGAGTCAGCTCCAGCCCCACCTTCTCACCCAGACAAAGGAGCGCCGTGCACAGTGCCACAGAGGAGCCATCCTTTACTGCCTCCAAGGATGCAGCTCTTCCCCCTGCTCCTTGCTGTTGGAGCCCCACGTCCTTCTGCTTACAGCCAGCCTGCTGTCCACAGACAGCCTTGCAAAGCCCTGCTCACAGCAGCACTGAAACACCATGGCATTCCAGGGGTCAGCATCCAGATATACTTGGAGCATTTCTGAAAAGGGTTTATCTCACCTGTACATGGCCTGCAGCCCCCTTACTCAACCACTTCCAGTTTACTTCTAATAATTTTTCTTCCTATCCACCTCAAGTATTTTATTTTTTCCCCAAATTAAGCTGTTTTTAATGCTCTGCACAACTGACAACAGAAAAAAGCTGAGGAGTTTTCTGTTCCAGACAGCCCCCTCCATCCTGGATGAGCACTCCTTTCCCCGAGCCCTCACACTCAGCTCCCTGCAGATGCTCCAGCTCCACCTCTGGTGAAGAGCCCGGTTATGTTGCATTGGTGGATCTCTAGGTGTATGATAAACGTGTCTGGAAACTGTTACTGTCCTCAGGAATATTTGTGCCCTGCAGGAGTGGAAACCAGAATCCTGACAGCATTAGGAGCTTTTTACCTCGCTGGGCTGTTACAAAGATTTCACAGGTTTCAATATCATAGTGTTGTTAAGGTACATTGTTGGAACCCTGGGCTCTGGGAATTTTGAATTTTCTGTGCTGCCAGGCTCTGCTCCCAAGCAAACCCTGCCGTGGAAAAGCTCCCAAAATTGAGTGACAGCACTGAGATTGTGGCTGTGGAGTTTGAACAGAAGTGTGTGATAGCACAGGGTGCAAAACTCAGAGTTTAAGGGTTTAGAATACAGTAATAGATATAAAGCAAGATGGGGGATTTAGGGCAAAGGCTGAGTCCTTCTTTTTCATCTTATTCTTCATGGTGTGGGTGGGATTTTGTAATTGAGTAGAAGGATCCACATTGCAGGCCATGAGTGGTTGGTTCTTGGGTTAAAAGTAAAAATAATTTAGCTGTCATCTCTTAATTGAGTAGTTTATCCCTAAAAAGCTTGTAGAGAGAGAAAGGCTTCATTTTTAGTTTGTTAGCTTGAAGTGCTGTAGCACTCCCGGTTTGTGAGACTGTAACATGGATAAGAATTAATAAACATCTGAGTCCAAACGTCAAATACTGTCTGGAGCATTTAATCCCAACCCTGGCAAAAAGAAGATAAATGCAACAGTACATATTATAATAAAGATACTACTTGTCACACGTTCTGGTACATGTCCCTTTCTGTCCCCTCCCTGAGGGGCAGGCCCTGCAGACAGAAGGGTTTCAAAACACGCCTGCAGCTCCTGCTCTGGAGCTGTGCTGTGTCAGACAGAGGCTGGGTGTTGGAAGGGCTGTCTATATGTTCAGCTGCATACTGCTACAAACATTTAAAGAAGCTGCTGTTTCCAGAAAGGAAGGACAAGTCATTATTATGATGAAATCTGGGGGGTTTCCAGCGTTGCTGGTGTGCCAGCAGAGGATCCAGAGCCAGGAGAGTCACAGCAGGAGAATCAACAAGTGCCTGAGGACCACCTACACAACATCTGCATGTCTCAGGCACCAGGAGCTGCTCCCTGGAGCACACAGTGTGGGCATGCACTCAGTGTGCCACTGCTACCAGCCCCTGGCTGCCCCCAGAGCAAGGTCCCACCCTGCCCACAGCCACGTGCAGGAGTCTGTCACTCACCAAATCATCCTGTGTCACTGCAAACCTGCCCAGCTGGGAACTGCCAGGACATCCTGGAGGTATCACACTCACAGGGCAGGAACAGAAGAACTGCTTTGCCCACAACCAGCCAAAAACTGCAGGCAGTTTAAGTGAAAGATGAAAAGGAGGCACCCAGAGAAGCTGGGGGTCAGGCTCCAAGACAGGTTCAGACTCCAGAAAACAGGCTGCACAGAGGGGCTCACCCCAGCAGCAAGTGTCACACTGACACAGGTGTGCTTCCCCACAGAGCTGAGTGCACCTAACACACCTCTGCTCACTTAGCCCACGGATCCTACACACCCCAAGGCTGGGAGCATCTCTCCTTTATGCATGAGCTGTTCTCAAAAGCTAAGGCTGAAATCCCAGCAATAGTCCCCCACTTTCTTTATAAGAGAGAAAAAACCCCACCCAATACAACAAAGAAAAATAATCAAAGAACATCCCAAGTCAAGAGTCTGCTGCAGCACAGAATGAAAGAGTGCTTACTCTTCCTCAGGAACAGATTATGTTTCTTATATCTTGGCTGAAGCTGGCCAAGGAATGGGATTCAGCACATGGATGCATTTCTGGAGGATCTTTATTTTAGTAAATATGCAGGGGGAAAACCTCTGTCAGTACAAATCCTATGGAAAATATTGCTCCTGTAGACAGATGAGAGACCAGTTCTGTTTGTGTACTCAGGCACTGCATATATGAAGATATTTTTGAGGCCTCTATACTTAGCCATTGTGGTTTCAATCTTTCCCAGGCCAGAGGTAGCTGTGTAAGCATATAGTCAGCACTGGCTAAGCAAGTACTTTTGAAACCATACTATTATTACCAAATTAGTTGAAGAAGGTTTCTTTTTCTTTTCTTTTTTTTTTTTTTTTTTTTGAGGGAGGGGAAAGGGGAAAATCTAGACTTCAAAATCAAATCATAAAAAAAGCTTGCAAAAAAACCCAGAAAAAAAAAAAAACAACCCAACCCAACCAACCAACCAACCAACCAACCAAAAACCCACCACCCTTCTAGCCCTTAGAGTGAAATGTGTTTTTTTCAGAATCCCTTTTCATTTAACTGCAGCCAGACCATTTCAGGTCGTGCTTTCACCTGAGCTGAGCAGGACGGCAGCCCCGGGTGCTGCAGGGACAGCAGGGTCCCTCAGGAGGCCACAGGGTGACTGAGGCACAGCAGCTCCCTGCTCTGAGTCACCAGTGCCCCAGAGCTCCAGCAGCAGGCCCAGGGCACTGCCCTGGTGCCTTGGAGAGGGAATAAATGGGTGCCTGAGCACACTGTGGCTGTTGAAGACAACACCAAGCTCTGCTGGCATTTGGTATGTGACTGCTCCCCGTGTGTGCAATTCCACTTCTGCCTCCTCCCCGCTCTGTCCTCAGTGGTTCCAGTGGCTGCTGTGCCTCACCCAGCCCTAAGTGCAGTCTGAGAACCTGGAATCTTATTGCTGACCCCACCTCTGGCTGGCTGCATGACCTGAGCATGTCTCTCCTACCTTTGCCTCTCCCTTGCTTTCCCCAGGGCAAAAGGGAGAAGAATCTCTTCTGTAAAATGCACTGAAAGGTTCTGGTGGAAAACCCCATGGAGGAGAGAACCATAAAGGTGAGACAGCACTATTAATTAGGGATACTGATTAAACATTCTGGGACTTTTCTCGGTAGGAAAGGCATTAGGGAAAATAAGGCAGATTTGCAAAGAAAGAAATGAAGTCTTTGGGTTTGATATAATCAAAACCCATGATCTTTCTTTAATCCAACAGAACATTAGATTAAGGACCAGACAGGTATTTCCCCCTTTGATGTGAGGGAGTTCAGTGATGCCTACTCTACAGGAAATTCTCAAAAGGTGTTGTGCATTAGCAAGAGGTTTTTTTCCACAGGCTACTCAGCTGCCTATAATTACCTGAAGAAAAATTCATCCTCTCCTTCCCTAATCCCAGGGCTCTGATCACATTTTGGAGCCATGTGACATTTACAACACACAGGCTGAAAAACACACCTGGATCTGAGACTTGAGACAAGCTTGCTGAAGGTTCACAGAAAGGTTTGTGACCCTTCTCAGCACAACTGGGAGCAAGTTACAGTTTGGCACTGTGTCCTGCAGCTTGGGCAAGTAAAAAATGCAATCACACTTGGAAGCTTTGACCAAGATGCACTTGGAGAGTTTCAGTTTAGGCATAAGCTCAGTTCCAAACTCCCAGGCTGGAACAGAGAGCAGCCACAGGACCTGCTCTCACCTGCATGGCAGAAAGCTCAGCTCAGCACGGGTGCCAGGGATCAGAGCACACCTGGCACTGCCAGCACAGAGGCAGCCACAGCAACGCCAGCACTGCAGCTCAGACAGGGAGCCCCTGCTGAAGCAAAGCCCCCACAGCCCCATGCAGCTTGGTTTGCAACCTTGAGCGGCCTCAGAGCTTGCAAATGGGATTCTCCCTGGCTGAAGCTGCACACAGCCCCTGCTTGAGGAGGATACCTTGTGCATTCTCCACCTCCACGGGATCAGTAAAAGCTACTCCAGAATAACACCCCCCACGCCACAGCACCGGCTCTGCAGCAGCACCCACGCCCTTCCCAGCCCACACTGCCTCAGGCACCAAGGACTGGGACCCTGCTGCCCAGGGGGACCCAGGGACTGGGACCCTGCTGCCCAGGGGGGCCCAGGGACTGGGACCCTGCTGCCCAGGGGGGCCCAGGGACTGGGACTGGGACCCTGCTGCCCAGGGGGACCCAGGTACAGGGACTGGGACCCTGCTGCCCAGGGGGACCCAGGTACAGGGACTGGGACCCTGCTGCCCGGGACAGCAGCGCTCAGGTACACCAGTGCTCAGGTACACAGCGCCGGTTGTTTGGGATATCTGCTGCGGAGCACCCTCTGCTGGATCGCACAACCCTCAGTCCCCTCAACGCCACCTGTGACCCCCAGCGAGGGGCTGGCTGCGGCAGAGGGGGGCTGGCACCGGGCTGCTCTGTGAGGGCACTGCAGGGGATAGATCAGCACCCACTGAAAGCGGCCAGAGCCCAGAGACAACCCAGCACCGAGAACAGTCACACCCAGCAAAAGCCTTCCCCACATGGCTGAGCTGCTGACAACTCACTGAGGCTGAAGGAAACACTGCTGAAAGAAAAAAGATGGGAACACCTAAAATGCATCATTCCCCATGGGATGGAGCTGCCCAGGCTCTGAGGGTGTCACAGCCTGTAGCTCCACCTGCAGAGGTCACCTATCCACCACAACCCTGGAGCAGACGAGTGGCAGAGAGCCCTGGTTTGACAAGGTGGGCAATTGTCACCTTGAATCCACAGTCCATGAGAACAGCAGCAGCCTCATCACCTACACTTCAGCCTGCTTCACGTGATGAGAAGGTTGTGGCCACCTCTGACCCCAGCAACCCTTCAGTGCAGAGGTGCTCTGAATGCAAGGCTCAGCAGTGACCCCTCTGAGCTCCTGTCCACTCTCATGTCTCAGGGGAAGGCACTGGAGGTTTATAGGGCCAGGAACAGCATTTAACCAGCTGCAGCTGGAAGACTGTCCAGGAGAAGGAAGCCTCATACCTTCTAAATGAGCTAGAATAAAAGTAATAAACCGTGTGCAAGAGTTTTATCCATAGATCTACTCCTTTCTGCATCCTACCGTGTTCACAGTCTCAATTATTTATGTGCTGTAACAAAAAAAATAAGTTTCACCTGTGTCAGATGTTTTATTTCAGTTTCACTGGAAACCTTGTATTACAGGAAAGTATACACAGGAATGCCTGGTTTACTTCTCTCTACTTCTAAGTTTATATACTTCTGTCACGTTGCTTTTTATTACTCTTCACTCTAACGAAGGATGCATAATCTTTTTCAGTCCTTCCACACCTCCGGGCATTTTCACCACCTTGTTCTGTTAAATATTTGTAGCAGGGCGATCAGAAACGAACGGGTGATATCTTATATTTAAGTCGGGAGTCCCAGGGAAAGGCTTGTCCCGCACCGCGCGGGTCCCGCACATCCCCAGGGCAGCGGGGCCGGGGAGGCAGCGCTGCTCTCAGCCCCTCACCCTGCAGATTCACCACTTCTGGAGGAGCTCTGCGCTCCCAGCCCCTGCCAGCCAGCCTCAGCCGTGGTAAGGCAGCAGAAGGCATCAACCCCGCTCCCTGCTCCAGACAAAGTCTCCCACTCATCCCCAGAAAAGCCGAAGCTTCTCATTGCCGAGGGAGCGCGGGGCGGGCGCAGCTCTCCAAAGATAGCTCCGAAATAACCTGGGAGGATCCCAGATGAAGGCTGGGTGTCTTCTTACATCTGTCTGCCTCCCGAGATGGAGTGTAAACAGTGGCACATTAGCTCAGATTAATTACAGGCTGCCGGTATTTTGCTTTCATGTAGCGAGCTCTGGGAACATAACACCGCTGATAATTAAATAGCGCCTGCCATCAAAGGGCTGCAAACCACCCAGCAAAGCAGGCAGGGCTGCCGGGGTGGCACTCAGCAGAGCTGAGCAGGACACAGGAACACAGCAGGCTTGTTTAGGAAATGAGAGATTTCTACTGAAACGCCAGAAGGAATTATCACGTGTTTTACATTAAGTACTGGACAGTCAGACCTGGGCAGGATTAGCATCGGTGCCAGGAGACCTTCACCACTTACACACAAAGTTTTATATCCCATGAGAAAGATAACTTCTCCCATGATGTGACTCCCTACTTTTTCCCTGGAACAATGGCTCATTAATGACTGAAGAAAAAAAAAAGTTATCTCCCTTTTCTGCAGGGTGAGAAAATACAGAACCAGAGATGGGCGCCAACAGAAAAACTCATGGGAGTGGAGTTAATTTTCTGTGTCACCACATCCCCTCCTTCCCCAGCTCCTTCCACACACACCACTGCCCACCAGCTATGTGAGGCTTTGTGCCAGGCTCACCAGCATAGCAGTGTCAATACTGGGGTGGATGATCAAACCTTCCTTCTCCTGTGCCATACCCCATCTGGGTTACCACATCCCTCTTCATTTCCTTTTCTGGCCCTGCTCTTTCTAGTCCCAAAGCTGCTTTTCTGTCCTTGCCCCAGCCCCTTGAGCCAATGCCCACCAAGGTCAGGGAAGTCCACAGTTGCTCTGAATGAATTGCTCCTGTCAGGCTGGGCTGCTCCCAGGAGTGCAGCCCTGAGCCCATCTGATGCTCTCTTAAAGACACCAACATGAGAGGTCCATGGGGAAGCCAAGGGACAGCAGGGGTTGCCTCCCTCTCAGGGGCCAGCAGGACAAGCTGTATGCTCTCACCTGGAACCAGGGGCAGAACTGGTGCAGGTTTTTATGCCCACCACAGCTGCTCCCACACTGCCCCGCAGAGAGAACCTGCACTTCAGGAAGCCAGCATCCCAAGATCAGCTCCCCTTTGCAGGCAGGAGCTAGGGACATCACCACACTGAAACACACACCACATCCCTTCAGTATTCCCAGAGAAACTCAAACCCCAGCTTGAGCATCAGCAGCACTACCAGAGGGCAAAAGCCTCGAGCTGTCCTCATGGGCCCAGCATTGTCACTGGGTGTCACACAGCCTGCCCCTGTGCAGGGACAGGCACCAATGCAGCAAATGCCACCCCTGTGCAGGGACAAGCACCAATGCAGCAAATGCCACCCCTGTGCAGGGACCAATGCAGCAAATGCCACCTTCCCCAGATGCTCTGCAAACCCACTCGGGCTGCAGCCTGCCCCTGACACGAGACAGCCAAAATGCCAGCCTGGAGATCTACAGCAGTGACAGCCACAGGGAGAAGGGCTTGGGGGGGAAAGAAGGAAGGGAACAAACTTCACACAGGAACAACATTGATTTTTGAATGGTTAATTGCATGTTACAATTGATGCTAATAATCTGCAGTGAGACACATGCAGCTCCTCCCCACCTAACAGAGGCATCCCTCTGACACATCCTGCAGGCTGCCACTGTCACATAACAGCTGAATAAAAGCCATGGATATTAAGTCTGCACCCACAGCACTTGACACAGCAGCTGGGACAAGCTGTAAGGCACCAAGCAATAAAGTACAAGGAACTCAAGGAGATAGAAAGCCACCAAACTTCTACAACACTGCCAGTACTGTTCAATTGCCCACCACCTTCCCATGAACCATGGGCAGCCAAAAAAGCAGGACCAGACCCAGAGCCCACAGATGAAGCTAGAGAGCAGTACTTGTCTGCTCCCTCACACCCCGGGGTAACAGAGAGGATAAATTACACCTGGGCTGCTTTAAATGCCAGTTGTAATCCTTTGCACTCTCTGCTGCTCACAGCTATCAGTGCCCAGGCAAAGCCCACTAAGGAGAGGAGCCACTCAGGCTTAACAGAAGTCACAGAGGCTGGGTTAACCCCTTAAATCTCAGTTCCCAGCCCTCACCCTCAACAAAGCATGAGACAGAAATTAATTCCCATAGTTGCTATCCTCCTAGATAAATGTAAACCTTCCACTGAGGAGTTCGCACCTCCTTTTTCAGTAGGCCAGTCATGTAGCAATATTGGCATTCCTCTCACAGTGGCATCAGAGAGAAGACTGAAAAACACAAGCAGCTGCCAGAGCTGTGACTGCAGCATGTCAGATGTGCAGGCAGGTGACCCTGGAGAGCTCATGGAGAAAGAGCAGGGGTTTCCACCTGTTGCAGCAGCCCTCAGAGGGCAGAAATGAGCCAAGGCACAGACTTGTTCATCACAGCATGGAAAGGGCCCTGGGTTATTCCTCTCTACAGCTCAGCCATCCTGACCCCAACCATTCCCTGCCTCTGCCTGCAGCAGCTCCTGCTGTGGGTTTGCCCTGCAGCCTCTGAGTGCAGCTTTTACCCAGCCAGCCTGACTGCAGCCCCAGACTGACCTCTCAGCAGCGATTCTCTCTCCTCAGGGTCCTCTCCTTCATCATCCTCAAGGTTCTTCCTCCATGATTTTCCCTCCCCAGCTCACCCACTCCCTTTTATCACTTATCTTTATTGGATACACCTGTGGCTCATCAGGGGCGAGGCTGTTGGGTAATTAACACAGCTGTTACTAATCAGGGACAAGCTCACCTGTATTCCCTTCTCCTACATCCACCCACTCCTTTTCCTATGTCCCCAGAGTCCCAGCAGATGCCTGTCACCACTGCAGCCACACTTGCCCTGCTGCTGTTCTTTGGGTGTGGCAGAGACCACAGCCAGCTCAGGTGGGCACTTCCACACCCCAGGAATATCTTCCTTTCTTCTGGAATCACTTCCACTGCACTAGCAGAAACAGCAGAGGAAGACAAGCCAAAAAGCAGAACTAGAATCTGCAAAACCCAAGCCCTCTTTAGTCACCAGGCTGCATCTGTTCCTCACACATTTTGTGGAGGGGATACATTTCTGCTCACCACCAGTGAAAGCCCAAGGTCTCCAGCTGTCAGCGTGCTGCCAGCACTGGGCTTCTTTCTGATATATTTAGAGCTCACCAGCTCCTCTGCCCATTAAGCCATGATATTTGAGCTATGACTTTCATTGCTGCTTTCAAGGTTTCTATCTGAACAAGCTCTTGGACTGTAAATCCTGGTTGCTGAGCAAGATCATCGCCCCAATGTGATTTTGTCGCTGCAATGCGCTTGGCCTTTTATTTAGAGAGCAGGTTTTATGTCTGTCCTGCAAGGGCAAGCTCCTGATCAAGACTAAAAATCTGGGTGAGACAAGTGACCAACACGTCTGACCCAAGGCTGAAAATAAAAGCTGGCTTCCCACCTCAGTTTCCAAGTAAACTGCACCAAATGACGCAGCACCCCATACTGCATTTCACAGGCAGCACTGATATATTTAGCCCAGTACGCCCCTCCCAAAGGACAGCGTGGGGCACAACGGGCTGAGCAGAAGCCAGGCAGGAATACAGGGAAACAAACCAGGCAAACCATCCTCTCCTACTCAGGAGAGTGGCTCTTGTTCACTTTCCTTGTTTAACATAAACAAACAAGCAAAACCCCAAAACAAGGAAACCTCACAAGAGGAGTTTTATTTTCAGGTCAGGCAGCAAACCCAACAGCTGTAATTAGATCCTGGAAATTAGCAGTTAAATTTATTTGTGTTGTTGGGTGCTCTCTGTGTTTCCATCTGAGAGTCAGACAAAACCAGCATCTGCCCTTTCTCCAAAAGCTTGTGAGAGAAAATGGTGTGAACACCACACAAGCATCAGTAGATGTGAACATGGAATCTCCTTCCATGGATGTGAAAGGAGAAAAACAAGCCACTTGAACAGGGATGCTTGGGTGCCTAAGGAGCACACTGGTTGCATTTGGGATCTAGAAAAGTGCCCGAGGGGGAGGAATTTCAGAGATGTGTGGACAACTAACTTGCAAATGCCTTGGTGTATTTCAGAAGACACCTCCCCTGCAGGATGTTTCCAGGGGATCAACCCAGGACTGTGGGAGGGTTAGAAAATAAATGTAGCTCTAGGAAGCTGAAGTCTTGCCCTCAGGGCCCTGGGAAGTGATCTCCTCCATCAAATCAGATAACGAACAAGCCAAATCACTGTGATCAGAATGAGAGAAGGCAGTGGCTGCTCAGAAGCATCCACCAGCAGGGGTTTGGCAGCAGCTGGCTGTACCAGGTGATGAACCAGGGACGTTTCCAGCCAGAAAGCTACAGCAGGGCTCCCTGCCTTCTCTGCCACACAGAGCATCCTCTTGGCTTCCACCTGGGGCAATCTCCTGGCCTCAGCTGAAGAAATTACACACTGAAGTCTCAGTCACAAAAGACTTCTCAAATCAGGAAAATTACCCATTGCATACTAGAAATGAATCAAGAAATCACAGCAAAACATA
Source organism: Cettia cetti (assembly GCA_013401135.1). Classification (NCBI taxonomy): domain Eukaryota; kingdom Metazoa; phylum Chordata; class Aves; order Passeriformes; family Sylviidae; genus Cettia; species Cettia cetti. Next base: position 11,523 of record VZUI01024948.1, on the reverse strand, counting down.
ACAAAGCTGCATGAAGAGGAGTATCCTATCAAGATGCAGCTTTGCCTAACAGGGCTGGCTTTAGTCCAAGCCTTTGGGAAACTCTCACTCCAAAGGATGAGCTTTCAGTTCCGAGCTGGCCCAAGCAGAGCGTGATTCCTCAAGGAGCCCTCAGTGCAAAACACAAAACCACTTCTCTCACCATTTTCCTCATCCCCAAAAGGGAGGCCAGGTGGAGTGAGGGAAGATTCCTGGCCATGATAAGATTTAATGTCTGAGTAACACCACAAGCAAGAGGCTTTTGTTTCCTCAGACTTGCACTACCTCATCCTCTCCTGTGAGGATCTGAGGCCGAGTGGAGTGGCTGTCTCCCAGGCTTGCACTCCTTCCCCCAAAGCCTGCTCTCTTCAGGCCTTACATCCACGTCCTTCCCTCAGCCAAGAGGGGCCAAGCACAGCTTTTTGCTCATGTTATCTCTGCCCCAGACAGCCAGGAGAGGAGACTATTATTTAAAGAGGTGCAGAGTGAGACTGGGATAGGATTGTAATTACTGACCCCCGGGCACCCTACAGCAGAGCACCACAATGTGCTGAGACGTGAATAACCCTCCTCCTGCAGGAGAGCTGAGGAAACCTCTTCTTCTCAAACTCCTTCAAAAGCAATATAAGGTTTTTCTCTAATTAGAGGTAAAAAATGTTTTTAAAAACTCCTGCGAGTAATTCCTGTCCTACAGGTTGTGTACATACTGCTGACAGTGTCTATTACCCAAAGACATAAGAAAGACAGGCTTAGCTTCTTATCCCTGACTGGGTGAGTGCAATGCTTGGAAACAAATTTATCATGCAAATATTTGAAGTTAAGATGTCAAAATTCAGCTTCCTTCAGTAGTGCCTGCTTTGGCACACTACCACTGTATCCATAATAAAATCACTTGTTAAAATACAAAGAGCATGGTAAGCTTTTCAAACACAATCAAACACCCCTCTTCCTCTAAGCATTGGCCAAAAAGGTTTAAGCACTCACCTAGCTCCTCACTGTCCCAGTGGTGTAATGTTTGTAACTGTCCCACCATACACAAGGGAGGGTTCTGTGAGAACCAGGCTTCTCTCCTTCTAGAACAAGTCTCCCTCTCATTTAGATTAATTGATTTCACACACAGTTGTTTATGTGTGTGGCCTCCCTTGATTTTCTGAGCTCTCCTCACTCCAAACAAAACAGCTTAGGGATGCAGATGGAGCCAATTGCATTGGGAAGAGGGGAGATAACACCTCAAAGCCAGACAGAAAAGGACATTTCTTGCTTCAGAGGCTTTTCTCTGAGGCAGCCTGACAAAAGCATGCTTCTGGGGAACACCACAAAACTGCCTCAGGGACAGTGCACAGAGCCTGGCAGGAAAAACCTCCCCACAGTGGTGGGACTGGGAAAAAAGAACTGAGGAGAAAGATATATGGCAAGCTGTGAGATTGCAAAAAATAGACAACCAAGAAACTGCCTTAAATTTTAAAACATCCTGATTTCATATAACAGCTTGTAGCTGGACTGGGAGAGCACCAGGACCCTCATTTGTGCATGGAACATGTATCAGGCAGTGCACTACCAAATGCTGGTTCAAGAGGGAAAATTTATCTTGGGAAAGAAATCCGGATATTAATTTGAAAGCACAACATGGAGCAAGAAAGATTAACTGCCCTCAGCCTCTGCAGCCATGTGGCTCAATCTGCACTGAATTACAAGTCATCACTGACAAAATACTGGAGTAGCCAGCCAGCAAAACCAGTGGAAATGTACTTTTGTGGATCTGGTCAGAGAATAGAATCTCAGTTCCCCAAGAAGGGCTGGGATTTCAGCATTTGCCTGCATCCCAAACAGGGATGAAAGGTCAAAATATTACACTATTTCATAGTATGAATAATTCCAAATGCTCTTGATTTGAAAATGCAGGGGTGGGAAGGAAGATATTATTGATAGAAACAAATCATCCAAAATGTTTTAGCAGAATTTTCTGTTTACCAGCACTGCACAGATAAATGTACAGGCCCTGGAATCCTGTCTTCCATTTTGGTCCCCACTGTGCAAAAAAAGAGATGTGGACAGGCTGGAGAGGGTCCAGAGAAGGGCCACAAGGATGGCAAAAGGAGTGGGAAGCCTGCCAGGGAGGAGAGGCTTAGGAGAGGGCCTTGATAAAAGAAGGCTTAGGGGAGATCTTATCACCGTGTTCCAGTATTTAAACAGTGGCTACAAAGAAAATGGAGACTCCCTTCTTACCAGGAGCCACATGGGAGAGGTACAGGGTAATGGGCACAAGTTATTCCTGGGGAGATTCCAGCTGGACAGGAAAGGAAAATCTCACTCAGTGGAAACCATCAGCCATTGGAATAATCTCCCTAGGGAAGTGGTGGATTCCCCCAACACCAGACACTTTTAAGATTTGCTGGCCCATCTTGTTCAGGCTGTGCTTTTGCCCAGGAAGGCTGGATCAGATGATCCTTCATGTCCCTTCCAACCTGTTGCTCTGTGAAAATGAAACGTTGATCCAAAAGGAGAGATTTCAGGGTGTTGACCTGAAATTTAAAATCTTATTCTGGATTTCAACAGAAAATTACATTTAAGTCTAAATGTCAATTGGAAACAGAAATCATTAAGTTTTGAAACATCATTACAGAAAAGCATGTTTTTCTTCAGAAAATTTCAATTTAGTCAAACCATGTTTTATTCTGGGAGCTTTTCTTCACTTTACCAGCTCTGTGTTTGTTTGTTGTGCTGCTTGAGGATTGGGCATTTGCTCCAGGCATAGGGATGTCTGCACTGGGGTTACACTGGGGACACACTGGAGATTCCTTAGAGAAGTCTAGGAATACACCTGCACCCAGACTTTCTTAGGAACCTGAACTACTACAGAGTAATTAGCTATTTTAATTTAGGGAAGTGATCTCAAGGTGTCAGATGAGTAGCAACCAAAAACTCGCTTTGCACACAGAGGAGTGTGGTCTGCAGATACTTCTGGATCTCCTCTTCATCAGCATCCAAGATTACACATCTCTCTCCAAGGGCTGGCTTTGCAAAACCTTGGAGAGGCAAAGGCAAGTGAGCCTCTGGAAGCACTGAACTACCTCTAAAAACTCATTACTTATTTAATATTACTCCTTTGCAGGAACAAACCCCACAAACCAAAGCGTAACTCCAACCTCAGCAATCCACAGAATTCCTGAGCAGACACCTTCAGGCAGATGTGCAACTGCAGCACCCTCTGCCCTGCACAGGAGCCTCCAGGCAGGGGAAGCAGGGACAGTGACAGGAGCAGCATCTCCCTACCCCTGCTGCTCCACACCCACGGGCCAGGGCACAGCCCAGCAATTCACTGGGGCCACTCACAGATGCAGATTGCCACTCGTAGGGACAGCACAGTGCTGGGGAATGCCAAGAGAAAGCCCTGCCAAGGCAGGAGCGACAGCACCAGCCATGAATCTGAGGTGATGAGGCTGGTACTAAAAGCCAAAGGTGTCAGTACATGTGGGCAGAGCAGCTGAAGGGAAGAGAAAAATGTGTTTAGGTGGAGTCACAACTGTTGACTGAGCAGACCAGCAGCATTTGCCTGAAACCAGGTGGAGAACAGATTATGTTCAAGCAACTCTGGAGCTTTTAACGTCAGACCAGCACCTGAGAGTTGACAGAAGCTCTGGATGTCAATCTCCAGCCTGGGGATGGGTGTTGCTTTGGAGCTCTTTCAGCCCCAGGCTGAGCTTAGGAAGCTCTGAGCACCCCATGGCAGGCTCTGACAGCTGTCCCAAGAAGTCAGTGAGCCACGGTTTCCACAGGACTGGTCCCCACCCCTGCTGCAGCTCCCTGCATACACATCCCCTTGCACACAGCTCTGCTGGACAATCCCTCCCTGGCTGTGGACAAAGGCCTGGGCCTTTGTGCAGGTCACCACCTCGTTCACCAGCAGGAAGGATGAGTTCCTGAACTGGCTGGGCAGGAAGAGGATAATATTCCTTGCTGCCTCAGGGAGGTGCAGGAGGTGCAGGAGGTAACAGGCAAAGCTCCCATGCCTGCTCCAGGAATCCTGTGCTGGCCAGCTTCCCTCTGCTCACCTGGGGATGGACTGCATGGAGCACCAGGTTTGCCAGCTCACATCTCACCAGGTTCACCAAAAGCAGCAACAAACAGAACTTTCTCTCTAATGTATTTAAAACACATTTCCTAATTCAGCCTTGTCTGTAAGCTAAAGTAAGGCTTAGGTAGCACAAACTAACTTTGTCTCAACTTAACTGCTATTCCCATTGCTTCTAGCTTGGTTTTATGCTTGACTTGAAAGCATTACCTGGCCTCTCTAAGTAGGGCCTGGTCCAGACTTTCAAGGTTACCCCACTAAGCTTTTTTAAACTCAAGAAATGAAAAGGAGAAAAAAAAAAAAAAAATAAAGACACACTCCTCCCAACACCCCAGTGCCAGCTGTGCTGACAAAGATGCCTCCATGGTCACAGCTGTGCCCACAGAAAGTGCTGTGGCTCCCCTTCTTTCAGGGACCATGGCACAGACACAGTCTAACACAAGCAGCCAAACTCAGACAGTAAATTGTTCCTGGTGTGTGAGTCTGTCCTAAGTGGCACCATTTTCCTGGAAGATAAAGAAGATTTTCGTGTCTTGTAGATAAAAGTTTGGGTTGTTACCTGCCACGGGGTTTTATACCACTGGGGTACAACTGTTGTCCTGCAGAAATACAGACCAAGAATCTTCTCAGCATGCTGTGGAGGAGAGCTTTTGAGCCTTCCAGCAGGCCCCTTGGAAAACAGCAGAGATGCTAAAAGAGCCTGTGCAGCTTCAGTAAAAACTGAACAAAGCCACTGCTGCACTTACTGAGCTTACCCAGCTGAAAAACCTCCTTGCCATTCATAAAAAATTATTAGAAGTTCATTTTGAACACTGGCAAAACTCCCACACAGCCAGTTACGAATAGGTGGAAATGGGGAATAGTTATAAAAACAGAAGAGGAATTGGGACAGGTAATTGGTCATAATTCACAGGAGCACTGACTCCACTCTACCTGTACCCCAGGCTGTGAAATCTCCACAGGTGGAATAACAGCTGCAGCCACCCACGAGGCTGCAGATGTTGCTGAGGAACCTGGTTTGTGCACACCACACACGGGAGCAAGAGCTGACATTCTGGTCTAAAACCAGAAACTTCCATTGCAGCGTAAAGAATAATGGGGCTACCCCAAGAATATCTGCATCAGCTCAGTGTAAGACTGTAAAGCTTCAGTTAGCTTTCAGAGGTGCAAAACTGGGCAAAACTGACAGTGATGACAGCCACAGGACACCACAAACCTTCCCAGCTCTGACACAGAAATGATAATGCCAACGTATTTACTAAACAAAACCCTGACGTGCTGCCAGGACCAGTATTTACTGCCATTATTAACAAATCTGGGCCACAGAATATAATAAAGGAACCTGTAGAATTGCTGGAGCTGTAAAAACAGAGGAGGGCAAAAAAAGGAACTTAATTTTCCTTTGTACAGTATCAATTTTTTATGATTGGAGACAATTTCGAAGTACTCAGGAACACCTCAGGGAGTAATGAACCCGACAGTCACAAAATTATTTTTTCTGAAAAATGTTCCATTAATGAAGACATGCTTGGGCTCATATGTCTCTCTCGACACTCTGTGATACATAACAAAGCTCAGAAAGGTTTTCCAGCTAAGCAAGGGAGGTTCTCATTTAATTTGCTTTACTGCTCCAGCTTGTCCATAACAGAGGTGCTGCAATGCTTCAGGACTCAGTTAAACAAAGGTACCAAAGCAGCCAAAAAGCTAAATACAGAACAACTGGGAAAGGAAGACAAATTTAGAGAGACCACTGAAATATTACTATTGCTGTGACTTTTGTTAACCCTCTGCCCTTAATGATGGACAAAACCAAATCCAAAACACATGTTCCACCCAATCACTTCAGTCTCCCTCACCTCCAACCGAGATGGGAGAGTTTACAGAAAACCTATTTTCCCTCAAATCCTTCAAATAAACCAAGAATTAAACTTCCTACGTGTTCACAAATCTCTCTCTCTCTAAAGACACAATGTTGCTTTGCTTTTCTTCCCCTAAGACAAAAACCATCAAACCCTTTGAGCCTTTCCCACCAGCTACTTAAAACCACAAATTAATCTAAACCAAGAGCTCTTTACCCATCCCTGCACGCAACAGTGCCATGAGCTCTCCGGCCACAGACCAATTCCCAGGAAAATTCACTCAATCTGAGCATCCCTGGTACGTTCTGCATTAATTCATCTCATTCTGCTTTGCTCCAGAGGCCTGGAGGAAGCTTTGCAAAATGGATTAGTCACTTGGAGTAATCAAGCCCAGGCTACTCAAGAATGCCCAAGCGTCCAAAATAGCTGAACCTCGAGGAAAAAGGGGGCCTTTGACAGCAACTGGAGCTGGATACCCCAAATCAGCAGCCAGGAAAGCCCTGGCCGCGTTACCTCTGCTCTGAACAGGAGGGCATTAAAGCCGAGGCCACCGGCTTAGCTCAAAGAGGGGCAGAGGAGGCCAGGCTCAAAGCACCTCTCTCATGTGGCAGACCACAGCACTGGCTGCAGGCATGCCTGCAGGAGAGATCGGCCGGGGCTGCCTGCAGGACACCAACGGTTTGAGACCCATGGTTTTATTTAGATGGAGAAGGCTGCCAGCTTGGGCCATGTTTCCTGTCCCAAGCTCAGAAATTCTAAAGAAAGCAGATTCTATGCAGCCTGGCAGGGACAGGAGCACTCCCTGTCCTCTGCCTGTCCCTCTCTCCAGCTCCTCCGGAGATGAGGGCACATCGCTCAGCTCTCAATCAAACGCACGCAGAAGGCAGCCCGGGGAAGCCCAGCTGTGAGCCGAGTGAAATGAGGGAGATGCTTCTGCAGGGAAGCACCCGCTGCTCCCCCGGCTGGATCCCGGCGGCAGCAGAGAGCGGCACGGCCCCTCTGGAGCCGCCCGGGGAGCGGCCCAGCACGCCCGGGCTCTGGGAGGAAAACTGCGGGCTGGAGGGGGACAAGGGGAGACTTCCTGAAGCCCGCTGCACAATAAACACCCAGCGATGAGAGCACAAGGGACCCTCCAGTCCGGAGGGCTGCGCAACCAGATTTAAAAATAAAACCTACGAGAGGGAGCCCTGGCTTGCCCGGGGCGCTGAGAGAGCCGGCACCCGCGGGGCAGAGGCAGCGGGGCAGGGCCAGAGCCGGGGCAGAGGCAGAGCCCGGGGCAAAGGCAGCGGGGCAGAGCCGGGACAGAGCCGGGGCAGAGCCGGGACAGAGCCGGAACAGAGGCAGAGCCGGGACAGAGCCGGGACAGAGCCGGGACAAAGCCGGGACAGAGGCAGAGCCGGGACAGAGCCGGGACAGAGGCAGAGCCGGGACAGAGCCGGGACAGAGGCAGAGCCGGGACAGAGCCGGGACAGAGCCCGGGCAGAGCCGGGGCAGAACCGGGACAGAGCCGGGACAGAGCCCGGGCAGAGCCGGGCAGAGCCGGGGCAGAGGCAGAGCCGGGGCAGAGGCAGAGCCGGGCAGAGCCGGGCAGAGCCGGGCAGAGCCGGGCAGAGCCGGGCAGAGCCGGGCAGAGCCGGGGCAGGCAGCACGGCCGCAGCCCGGCCACAGCAGAACAGCCCGGCTCAGCAGCGATGAGGCCGGCTGGGGAGTTAAATATAGACAGGTAAACATTCCGAGGGGAAGAGATGGGCTTCACACAGCCCCGGTGTCTGCCGCTGCCAGCCCCTGGGGACAGCCTTCAAAGAGCTGCGGGGAGTGGCTGCGGGGCGAGCACACAGCTCTGGGGGCTTTTCTAGCCCAGCATCTGCTGAAGCATCTTCCTGCCTGGCAGCGCCCCCGGCAAGCAGGAAAGCTGCTGAGAGAAGCAAGGAGGGCACTGCAGCACAAGGGAAGGTGCAAACCCGGGCGAGGCGGGTACAAAGGGCCCTGGGAACCAGGGGAGACCCGACCAGCGGCGGGGGCCGCAGCGTCAGCGTGGCCATTTGGGTGTCAGAGCCCTCCTCAGCTCTCTCAGAGGGGAAAAAAGAGCAAAAGAACCAAAACCAAGGAGAGAGCCTTGCAAACTCAGCCTGCCTCTAGAGCTTGAGTCGTGCAGACCGCGTGAACTGGAGGGGACACAGAGCACCCCCTGCCCTGCCTGCAGCCCCGAGGCACACCATGCGAGCTCAGCCCCCGTTTTACAGCTCCAGGGACAGGGGAAGGGTCCCCACAGGCACACAGACACACCGCAGCCATCTGCAGCGCGCTGCCAGCCCCGTGAGCTTACTGGGAGAGCATCCCCACCCTGGGCAGTGCCCAGGGACCCCAGGGACCCCCAGCCCCCCTCCCCAGAGCAGGGCAAGGCTGCCTGAGCTCTGTCGGGTCCCAAGCCAAAGCCTTGGGCGGCAGGGTCTGCTCTGATCTCTAATTCCGTCCATATGCTCTCAGGCAGTTGTCTCTGCAGTGAGCCCAAGAACTTGCACTTCAGTAAAACATCCCTTCCAAAGAGACACCCCTAAGGTTTTAAGAGGTGGAGAAGCAAATGGTGCCTTTGGTCGTTTGTTCTGAAGGTTAATCACCCTGCTGTTAAAACCACTGTCTGTTTCTAACAGAGCTTAAATGCCCAACCACATGCCTTACGTTCTCCTCTTGAATTAGGAAGCTCTCCAAGCACCAGCCACTTTCAGAACTGCTGAAAGCAGCCAGGTATCACACCAGGCTGCATCTTAATGTTCTTTCTGAAATGCTACCCAGGTCCTCATTCCTTAAATCTCCTATCAGAAAAGGAGTTTTTTAGTCCAGGAGAAATTCCCCTGAGCCGTCTCTGTGCTGCCTTCAGTTTTAATGAAGTCTGTGTGCCCGCTCCCAGGAAGGGAAGCTCCCTTTCTATGCAAAAGTGGAATCAAATCACAGACTGCCCTGTCTTACATAACGTGCCTTGGCTGTCCACATCCTGACTTTACAAATACTGTGTTTGAAAGTCTCTCTGAAATGCTCAGTGTGTGTGTGTGTGTCCAATTTATTTGGAAATGATGAAATGGTTTTCACTCGAACTTTGATCAGCTGCTAGAAAAAAAAAAATCTTATGAATAGAAACAATTTATATTCATTTAAATGAGCAATCATGCAGTTTTCAGAAAAGAGCTGGTTTCCCTGTGTGCCTTGAAACCCAAACCCAACAACTTCAGGACAAAAGACTCAAGATGTGATGCAGTCCAGAAACAGAGGGGCCTTCTTTGGCCTACTGGGCCAAAGAAAGGCACAAAGAGCTTAAAGGTAACTTCAAATTTCACAGTGTTTGGTCTCTTCCTAAAAGAACAAGCTCCTGGAGACTTCACTATATAAGAATGTTCATTTTTCTTTAAAACATAGGATCCACAACTTTGTAGACCCAACTCTTTCCAAAATTCTATATTTTTTTTGTCAACTGATGTAATGAATGCTGGCAGATTGGGAGGGAAAGGGCAGAGAAAGAGGGGCTGGGAGCCTGCAGCCACCACTTCAGTTTCAGCTTTCCTAGGCAGAGATCAGTCACATGCAGAAGGACATTTCACTGTCCAGAGACAAGGGAAAGGACCCGGGGGCTGCTCACAGCAGCTGAGAGGAGAGGGGTGCTGGTACTGAAGGAGCCTGGCAGGGACTCCTTTCCCAAGGGAAGGGATCTGTTGCAGACACTCCGTGAGTGAGCAAGGGAGCCTGTGAGCAGAGGAAACCCCGGGCTGGAATGGGGCCAGCTCCCCTCCCCAGCTCTGCCTCCCACCCACACTGGCAGCTCATCCCCACGCTTCTCTCACAGACTCAGCTATTTTCCTCAAAGAGGGATAAAACCCCGAGTGTATGGGCTGGTTGGCTAGCGGGCTGACTTCTGCACACGTGGCAACTCACCTTGGAGTCTGGGGTGAAAGCCATTCCACCTGAACCCCTGCAGAGCCCAGCCTTCACCCTGGCTAACCCAGGAGCACAGGACACTGGTCAGGAGGAGTCTGTCCCTCCCTGAGAAATCCCACTGCTTTCTCTTTGGGGAAGAAGAGCACGTGCCCACCGTGTCTCCATTTTCTGCACTTGTGACAGAAGCAGGCACCGCAGGTGAAACTGCCACCATCAGAAAAGGGGTCCCTTTGTTAACTCACCTGCAGCAAGTGTGGGAAGGGAGGGCCACGAGGGGCTCCCACCTGAGCACTGCTGTGCTGTGGGGCTCTGAGGGGGAGTGCCTGCCCCAGGCTGGCTCTGAAGGGACAGCTGAGGAAGGTGGTGTGAAGGACAGAGACCCTGTGTGTGCCCGACGCTCTGTGGGCACAAAAGCCCCGTAAAGGGCACCGAGAAAGAGCCTCAATGCCGAGGCAGGTGAGCAAGCACTGATGCCCACGGCCAGGTGTGCAGGGACAGAGCAGATCACACTGGAGCTGTGCAGGTGCACACAAGGACCACGATGCACACGCACCAAGGCTTTGGCCATGAAGAAATTGAAGTAAGAGCTGAAGTTCCAGCACATGTGCCAGAAACAGCTCTGTCACAAAAAACCCCGACCCCAAAGGTGAACAGGGGAGTATGTGGGTGCAAGCAGCAGGGCAGGAGTGATGATGATGATGATGATGATGATGATGATGATGATGATGATGATGATGATGTCACACTGCAGGGCAGCCAGGAATGCGTTCAGAGGTGGGTGAAAGCTGTACGGAGAGACTTACAGGGACACTCACCTGGTGGCAGTGGAAAACTATCACAAACACGGGTAACAAAGTGTATCAGAGCACACAAAAATATGTTTGGAAAAGTTTTTTTATCCGTACCACTAAGGGAAGTATTGCACCACAATTCTCAGAAGAAAACCCAAGTTTCATGGAAGAGCGTGCCTGTCACAGACACAGCCGGGATGCTCGTGCCTGGTGCTGTGAACCTGAGCACACTTCCACTTCTCATCTGTGCTCCCAAGCGCACAGGGACCCTTTCCCCGGGCACACGCAGCCACGGGCACGCGGGTGAGAAGGACACTGTGGCTGTTCCCAGGAAAGCTGCTGCTCGTGCCCAGGGAAAGGATCTTCATCCGACAGGAAAATCCCTGTGCTCAGTAAGGTCCTCCTCACCGGAGTAACATCTGTTTTGTGAACTCATGTCTGTCACGCCTGAGGAACATCTGTTTCACCGGCGCAGCGTCTGCCAGCCCGGCGGAGCATCCCTGCGCCCCAGCAGCATCCCTCACACCAGAGGGTGGCCCCTCACACCCCGGCGGCGTCCCTGCTGGCACCGCGGCTCCCTCCCACCGCAGCAACATCACCAAGGCCACCCCGCGATCGGCCCCCAGCCCCGCGCTCCGGGGTCCCCTCCGCTGCCCCGCGTCGCTGCCGGGCTCACCGGGGGCTCTGCCCCTCCCGCGACGGGGCCCGATCCCCGCGGGCCCCCCGCTCCGCCCCGACCGGCGGCAGCACCGCGCCTGGCCGGGGGCTCCCGGCGGGGCGGGCGGGGAAGCGCGGCCGCGGGGCCGGGAGAAGCGGCGGAGCCCCGGTACCGCCCGCGCCGCCCGCCCGCCCCCTC